>APFE031503927.1:189625-232375 GCA_000404065.3 Pinus taeda | reverse complement strand
CCCCCCCCCCCCCCCGCAGTTAATATTTTTCATAAGTGAACAAGATAAAGTAGGTGCTTTTGTGGCACTAATTGTGGGTGTTACTATGATTGATTCTTAGTTCCTATGTATTGTAGATATGGAGCCTATTAGTATATCATATTTTACTAACACCGTGCCTCTAGTTACACACAAAGAACCAACAAGAGAGACCACAAGAAGTAATATTGAAGGTGTTGTGGAAATCCTAAAAACAAAAGTACCAATCCTAACATACATAAGTGGATTCATACGAAAGTCCACCACCTTCACATGGAAGATGATATTTAAAGATTTTGTCAAGAGTGGTTTTCTAGAAGATATAGAGGATATGGAAGTGTATATTATTTTTAAAAGGTACATATTCTTTAGTGTTCCAATTTAATATCCAGCTTAACCTTATGTAAAGGTAATCAGGTGGATATTGTAGCATATTTATCTTAAAAGAATGATCCTCAGAAGTGCAAGTGGACACAATCTCATCACATACCAGCCCCATGATCTTCATTCATATTACTAGCTTCCAAAACTATAGGAATACCTGAATTCAAAATTCTATTATGCATTCTCTCTTTAGCATTCCACAAAGGACATTCTCAAGACATGGTGGCAAGAGCTTAGCCAGTTTCACCAGAAGCCTGACGGGATTTACAGAACTAAGTCCCTAAAGAAAGCAGATCAATATCCGATGGTTATGAGTTGCAAGTTGTATGGGTGTAAAAATGCATAATTATTTGAAGAAGGATGGGTTTATATGGTCTATCCATGTGCTATTAAGGGAAATATTTTCAGTTGGTCTGACTTGATAACCCAACAATTGCAATGGAATGTTACGAAGGTGAAAAATGTCTCACAAGCCAAGAATCCCAAGTTTTACATGTTATCCTACTTGCTAGATGGGATTTGTGCCAAGAATGAATTCTCGGGTATGGGGTGGAAGTGACCAAGCAATAACATCATAACCACACTTATTGTAAGATATTGCTAGAATTTAGCTACACAGAGATATATGTGAAAGTAAATAAGTAGTTCATTGCAGTGTTATCTCAAATAATATTTGGATTTGAGGCACCTTACATGATTAACAAGGAGCCTAGGGAAGTTGTAGCTAAAATTTCATACTAGTTTACATCTTATTGGGTTACATTCAGCAAAGTGTGTGGAGCTTATAAGAGTCCACATCTTATGTTGAAGTTTGTAACAGATAAAGTAGTCATGCAAGAGGTTGGTTATTAACTGTGTATAGGATTCTCTCAACAACTTCAGAGGTCAAAGAAGTCATGATGGTATATTTTTCCTCTACAAATAGGGTCATATGAATTGAAGAATTTAAAGGTAGTTGATGGAAAAACTGAAGAACTTAATTTCCTCAGATTCATTGAGATCAGTTTTCACTGATACGACCCTAGGATTGTATACAAGAAAAATTGTGAAAAGTTGAGGTACACCTAACCATATGCTTATGTCTCCTGGGAGGAAAAAGAAAATATCACTAAGTGTTATAAGGCCTCTAGAGAAATTGGACCAAGTGAAGAAGCAAGCCCTTCTCACATAGTACATGTGCCATACATGCATCACGAAGGAACCCTGAAGGGAATAGACACTTAGGTTAATGCAAAATCGAAGAGAAAGTAGGAACAATATGTTGAGGAGGAGAGGCAGAACAAGTCTAAAGTTAATCTGAATACTAAAGGGGAAATCGAGGCAGAAAGGAGAAGAAAAGAACTTGAAGAGGCTAATAAAAGGAGACAAAAGGAAGAGTGCAGACAAAAATAAGAGAGGGATAAGAATAAATAAGAAGATATGTTAAAGAGAAAATAAGAAAATAAAAGAGGAGGAAGCCTTGAAGAGGAAACAAGATGAAACTCTTAGGAAATAGTGGGAAGAAGAAGAGTAGTGAAGATTACAGGTTGAAGAGGATAACATGAAGAAACATGAAAAGGAATTTGCAAAGAATTTAGAGGAATGTTTGGAGTCCCAAGGTATAGATAATGAATAGGAAGAGGATAATAGAGAATTATAAATTGAGTTGATCATAGCACTATGGAAATTTTGCCTTCAACTCCTCTAATTAATGGGAACCTTCCTTTCAATAAGATGGGGATTCCACCTCCAGATGATGATATAATTATGGACATATCCAATTTCACATTGATTATCTCAAAGATAAGATCATTTAAGAAAGGAGGAAGTACTTCCCAAATGAAATAGATCGACCTATTTCCATTCATACATGAATATTTATTGTTTCAAACACTAAGACCAATCCTAGAGCAGTCACTTAAGCAAATGAAGCCTTTGTAGTAGCCATGAAAAAGAACATTGATTTTCCAATGCAAAAGCATTGAACAATTGGAGAAATAATTAGCTAGAGAAAAGAAGCAAATTTATCAACTCCTTGTCGAAAATTAAAGGATGTATTCTGCTAGTTATAGCAAAGAAGGATTAAAATTAGTCATACTTGAATAACTCAAGCAATTGGAAGACACGATGAAGCAAATATATGAATAGATGATCATTTTTCATAATGAAATGACACCTTTGTACGAATTTCAAAAGGGATCACAAGAAAACTTGAGCATCTTATAGTTAGCTCATACAACTATAGAAACAATCCAAGAATGGTGCACCAAGTACTTAAAGTTACATATGACATTAGTCATGTTGTGGAACCATAGACAAGAAGGCTCCAAAACCATATATCTCGATAATTTGGAGATCAAACTGAGATATGACCCAGATCTACCAGAAAGAGTCAAAGGAATAGAAGCAGAATATAGAGTTCAATATCAATATATTACAACAAAGCTTCATGTCACAATCATTGAATTATAGTTTCCCCAAATATGAATACAAATATGTTTATTTTGTTTCTATGGATTTTTTCCTCAGTTTTTTGCAATGTAATATTTTAATCAAAGAAATAAAAAAATTTAAAAATATTTGGAAGCCCAAAAGCCACATGCAGAATGTGAAAAGTCACTAGGAAGTCCAAAGGTCATAGAGGAGCTTATGAGTCATATGGTAGATCAAGAGTCATGAGGAAGATCAAGATTCATATGAAAGGTGAAAGGTCACTTAATTTGTTATATATAGACCCTCATGGATCAACCAAAAAGACTTTTAGCCTTAGCTTCTCTTGTTAGCATAGGAGAGAGAGATCCTTCCTTTTGAGAAGAAATTTGTGGCTTCATGCTCCATATTGGAGCAAGTGAGATGGCATTGTAATTGTGTATTTTGGAAGTTACACTTATTAATTCGAAGCTCCCTATAGTCATACATCCCTTTCATGCATGTATGATAAACATCATAAAAAAAACCTTTCGATGGTTGTTGTATATGTTTGTATTTACATGTATTAAGGAGAATGAACTACTTTATTCTCTTTAGTACATCTTCTTATTGAAATTGAATGTCCTATTTGTTTCTCATGATCATGGTTATTTGAAAACTACTTTTCAAATGTATCAGTGATTATTTACATCTATGTGTGTTTTTATTGGATTAATGTTATCATTGTTCTTCTAAAGGGTCACTATATTCACTATGTTTGTGGAAGTGCCATGTATGCATTATAACTATTTGTCTTACAAAGCTGACATTTCTTGCTTGCCTCAAAAGTAATATAGATTCTCTCTTATGTTGTTATTTGTTTCCAAGGCATATATGTAAGTTCATCATAATGATAGTCGGTCCCATTTCCTAGATGGGACTCCTACCCCAAATTATGTAGGGTCTAGCTGGGACCTTATGTTGGGGAGATCCCCTCATGTTGGCATATTTCCAACACCTTCAACACTTTTGGCACTAGAATGAGGGAAACCATTGTATGTTTAACCATTCATCACATTCACACCTTCAACCTTCACATCAAGGAAAAAAATGTTCGATTCCAACTCCACCACACATATCCAAGAAAGAATAATCATGCCCTCATAGTCTAGAATGTGCACACAAGGTTACATACACTCGATTCTAAGAGTTACATCTTATCACTTGGTATTTTTCCAAATGCTTCATAGTGTTTCCTATTACATTAGTCCTCCCTCACAAATGATCATCTAGTGAAACAGCTCATCACAATGTTCCAGTATCAATAGTCCAAGAATTGGTCATTGCTTCCTTATATGACCTAGCTCATTCAATTTATGAAAAAATAAATCATGGAAACATCATACCACCTAATGCTAAAAATTTGGAGGGAGACGAGGAGCACATCGATATTCTGAATAGTGAAGAACCAAATGGTGAGAAGAATCTTAAAGGTGGATAGGAGGAATCTTCAGAATCATATAGTGATGAGGAGAGAGATAATGAAGAGATGGTGATGAAATGGATTAGATTTCCCAAGGGCCTCTTTCTCTCCTGGGTGTACTACATTTCTTCCATAAACACTAAGAGAATATTTTAATGAAGTTTGACCCCAATAAAATAACAAGGGTTGGGAACCATATCAACAAATTCTATTTGCATTTAAGAATGTTAGATGTTTGTTTCGACGATTTCACATAAAAACTATTTCCTTACACCCTTGAAGGTAGAGCATCGATGTAGTATAATAGATTTATAGAAAATTCAATCCACAAATAGAGGGAGATAAATTTACTGATGACAAAACTCCTACCTTGAATAATTTCTCCAAAGACATCTAGCCACATGATTACATCATTAGGGACTATTACACTTTGTCTTACTAAAAAACATTTTTTGTTTTTGAAGAGAGTTGCGAAAGACACATTGCCTTAAAATGTAGTGGAAACTATTACTATCGAAAAGGATATGAGATCCATTGGAGTTATCACTGATCAGGAAGACTCTAAAGATACTAAAAAGAAGTCTCAAGCCTCTTCTGGTAAAACCAATGAAAAACTTCATTTTTTATCGAGAGCTTGACTAAATGTTACACAACATTTTTTCATTGCCCATGTACTCCCCATCCATGATCCTAGAGAACCTATACATTATTCCTGACATGCTTTCCTATCATGAAGAAACTCCCATTTTGTCCCTCTTCATTAGTAGAACAATTCCCTTTTGCATAATTTCCCAAAAATCTTCTGTTTATCCCAGTTTACAAGACTGACGCTAATGACCCATGTCCTCCTCACACTGATATCCATGGTTACAATTGTCCCTAGCGCTGATCGGATCGACTGGGCCCTTTCTCAGTCACACCGATCCTCTTTTGGAAAGTTTTTTAAATATGGAGCCAAAGCTTCCAGCTCTATAAGCTTCATAACAGAAGTTTGGTAAATGGTTAGGCCAGATGGAGTCGAAGAGATCAGTTTGGGCTCTTTTCCCCTACTAGGATGGAGCTAATCCAAGAGATAAGGCCTTCTCCCATGAGAGGAGGAACCATATCCCCTCAATCCTAGCTATATAAACCTCTGCTTTTCCCAAGCACAAGCTAGCTTTTAGTCCTAATTAAGTTATGGTTAAGGTTTTGATTTTGGAGTAGTTAGCAAGCTACCCATAGTTTGTAGCTTTCTAGTTTGTGTCTAAGGGAGAATTGTGAGTTTGGTTTGGTGTGAAGATTAAATGGAAGAGCCTTGAGACTACCATTTTCGAGGCTATCCATGAGATGCTAGCAGAAGTGTGGGAACCCAGATATGTCGAAGGATAACAACAATGTCAAGACATCGATTGTAATCTCTTCTTGAACTAATATAGATGAAATTATCGATTGATTTCCTACATGAAATGTCATCTCACATATTTATGGTTTAATGTCTCTTGACCTGTTAAGTAGGTTGAATAGAAAAATGTATGCTATTACGTTTGTTGTTTATTGTTGTTTACTTGTTTCAGGTGTGCGAAGGAAGGAAACGAAAGATTGTTGGAGAGAGAAAGTAGGATCATCACCAATTGGAATAGAATTCTAAGAGGTAGGCCCTATTAATTGATTCTAGCCCAAGGAAATATTCCATATATTGTCTGTTTGTGACTATATCTGCTCTCTTGGGCTAGAGGAATTGTTTGTGTCTACACTTAGAATTTACCTGCATTACAAATTGGCGACCATACTGGGAACCAATCCTTATGTTTGATTTATTGTAATTTCATAGTTTTGAGTGAAATTTTCTAGTATCACCATTTCCCTCTAGTGTTCTTTGCTTTGCCTGGTTTATTGCTCTAAGTCTGAAATTTACAATAGCAAGTCTGGTTTTTACCTAAAGGAATTTTTATTTTTTCCTTTGAATATTTGGCCAATGTGGTTTTTTCTAAAATAGTTGTGTCGATCAGATCGAGTTTCACAAAAACAATTTCGCCAACCCCACTCTGGTGCTTGTTGTTAGTTAGGTTGTCACGTTGATGCCTGTTGGTGGAGATTAGGGTTTTCCCCAAATATCAACCATTGTGTCTTGCTCTCTTGATTTCCGCCTCTTAGCTTGTTTTAGGCTATTTCTCCCTGACTGGAAAGCTTGATTTGTCTTGGTTTATGTGCTTGTTTTGCCTTCTTTTACTTGATTTCTTGAGTCTTTGGATGGTAGTGGCTCTAAGACATCTATCTTGTCATCCATCCCATTGATTTTGAACTCAGGTAGTCAAGTTGTTGGTAAATTTACTCTCATTTCATTTGTAGTCCTCTTATTGCCTTGATCTCCATCATTCAAGTTTGAAAAGTTTTGTTTGATTGTTTAAACATCTCTTTTCCAGCATATATCACGTTGCTTATTTTGTTTTTGGTAGATTCATTGTGTCATTGGTTTGGAAGAAGTTCTTTTTGTCTCTTTTCATCTGCTTCGGGATTGATTGTCTCGAAAAAAAATTCACTGAAGTGTTTTGCAAAAAAAACATTTTTTGTCATTTCATGAAAAGTACACAATTCTAGTTTTTTGCATCAATATGTTACATTAGTTAGCATCATTGAAGACTAGAGTTTCATTTGCATTTGAAAAGAAAAATAATTCTCTTTACCTTTGGAAGGACTGCTTGAAGTGCACTTGTTAGGAAAATAGGAATTAGGAAGGGTTTTTCATTATTTTGTTTTCAAAAACTGTAGTGAAAAAATCATTTTGTTTTTAGTTGCTTGGTTGTTTGCATTTGATTGTGTTTTCTACCCTCTCTAGTGTAAACAATTCATTGAATTGAAAGAGTCTTGTCTCATTTAGCTGCATACATGATTTTTCGAGTCACATCGCTAGGGCCCGAAAATCGAGACATAATTCAAGACAAACTTTAAAATGAATTAACCTAAGGCGCAGTTGAAACCTAACGATCACATTTAGAAGCTCTATGCTAGATATGTGTTCCAGTGTCTTTTAAACCTAGTAGTTTTCACTTGATTCAGCACTAGACAGTGCTAGTACGGATTTGTGCTCCCTATACCATCGATTATATAAAGGGAGAGCCCACTAGGCTGTAATCCTTCATCCATAGGAAGTCGAGTTTGTTGCCTTGTAAATGTGATACATCGAACACAACATTCAAGGAGATCGCCTACCCATATTTCTCGGTTCGCCAGGAGGTATTCTACAGTTCACAGTTAATTGGTAATCCTTTTTACCTAGATCATCCTAAGTAGTCATTTGATCTTTTTTACTCTTTAAGCTTAAAAGATCATCTAAGCACTTGTCCTTTTGAGCTCGCTTCAAATTGAAAGTGATAGAGTCACCTTTGCTTCTTTCTCGACTCTTAAAACATGAAATAGAACCAATTTTTTTTATTTATTTTAAAAAATCGTTGCCCACAATCTCATAACACTCTTGTTAGTCTTTTCTAGACCAAATCATGAGTATTCCTTTTTAAATCACATTTAAAGCCTTGGAATTTATCTCTATGTTCCTATTATTTGAGGTAAAGCCATCATGGCCAAACCGTCTAGTTCACCTAGTTCCTCTTCCTCTCCTCCGTCTAAAAGATTGTTTGAGGAGCCATTTCCTGAATTACCGCAGTCACTTGAGGACCAAGGTGTTGAACTTGAAATCATTCTGAGTATTCAACCTTTGTCATCTCATCATCCACCTCCCTCAAATACTGGTTCACTTTCTAATATTGGCCCAGAATCTCCAGATAATCCTATCTAGACTCCTGAGAGTCAGCCAACCTCTGACAATCAGCTTGGACTAGTTGTTTATCATTTGAATACTTTGTTCAACCCTATTGTGATATCACCGCAAATTCCATACAATCCGTACGATCAGATAGGTATTCCTTTCGAATTATGCCTCCAACATCTTTGGTCATTTGTCGTCGCTTGTTTCCACCCATGGAACCAAAAGGCAAATTTCTAGTCTCCTCTCTGGGTCACTCAGAGGTTTCCACTCCACACATTGTCGAAGAGGAAGAAGATCAGTTTCCACCTAAAGGTTTCCCTTTCATGGAAAGAATTCCCATCAGTGTTTATTGAAACTTACCTCCTAATTATGTGACTTTAGCACAGTTGGTATCAGGTACACTTAGTGCCTCTTCACTCTATCATAATCCTATATGGTCGTCTAGCGCGATGCCTACCATGGATCCATTCATTTTGAATCCGACCCCCAAGCTGACACTGATTTCAGTAGTTACTTCAGTCCCAGTGCAGCCCACCATTCCAAACCCTCTTAAATCATCGGTCCAAGTCACCCATCTAGTGCAACTAATGGTCTCTTGTCCTACCTCTATCAGTATTTCAATCCCTCCAGTAAGTGCACAAATTGTGCCACCACCTGGGGGAAAATCCAAATGTCTCTATGGTGTCGGCACAACCAATGTGAGTAGCTTGTATGCTCGCATAGTTGGGTTGAACCAACCTTATTTTGGTGTAATTCAAAACCCTGTTGGTCCTACTAGATCAAGAAATGTCTAGTACCAATAGGTCCAAAATCCCGTCGGTCCGTCTGGGTCAAGCAATTTCCAGTATCAGTAGCCTTATGAGGCTTAGATTCAGTACCAAACTCCTTATGTTCCATATGGTTCCCAAGGAATGGTAAATCCATCTTATGTCCTTCAACCTAGTCCGGCCACCATTTTCGGTGGTTATGGCCAGATACAGTTCAGAAATTTTTAAGGTTTCAATCCGGGAATTGTCCAAGTACCCTTGCAGCAACAAGGACATCCACTGCAACAACAAGGGCAACCTTCATTGCAGCAAGGACAACCTATGTTGAATCAAGGTCCATCCATGCTGCAATAGGGTCTGATGATGCAACAACAAGGACCACTACAACAACCTTAGGGGAAACCCTCACAACAGTTGCAACAAACCATGCAGCCAAAAAAGCATTATGTTCAACAAACCTCCCAACCTATGTCTTCGCAAGGCCAACCTCTACAGCCGCGGGGACAACTTTTGCAGCCGCAAGGTCAGCCCTCACAGTAGCAAGGCCAACCTGGGTAGAAATAACCCTTATATACATATCAATAGGGTCAATATTTGCAAGTACAAGGTCATGGTCAAGTCCCGCAGCAACAGGCCCCAAATCCTCATGTCCAAGGGAAACAGGTCCAAAATCCTCTTTCCCAAGGACACCAAGTCCAAAATCCTTATGTCCAAGACTAATAGGTTCAAAACCTATATGCCCATGGATAGCAGGTACAAAACCTATATGCCTAAGGTCAACAACCTCAACAACCTTTTAACCCGTATGTTGCTTATCAACAACCTATGGTTGGACAATTTCAAGGTTTTCAAGGTCAAAATCCACGCTACAGGCAAGGTAACCCATAGTGGTGGAAAAATCAAATGCCCTATGGACATAACCATCCACTATGGGGACAAAATCCTTACTAGCAGGGATGGGCTCCTCCGGTTGGACCCACTTATCGACCTCCAATGCCTTTCAATACTCAATTGTCATTCTTGGCTACACTAGAGTTTCCAAATGTGTCTCAACTTACGAATGATCCAATTCTTCATTTTCCCTACTGGCCTCCAGTCCCATCCAAGATCTCGAGTGATTGTCCAAAGTTCGATGGGAAAGCAAAGAAAGATCCTCAAGCCCATGTGATGACATATCACCTTTGGTGCTCTTCGAATTCTTACGTTAACGATTCTATTCGTCTCTGTCTTTTCCAACAAACTCTCATAGGCACTGCAGCCAAGTGGTACATCGAGCTTCCTCAAAGTACTTATTATGAATTTAAATTTTTAGCCATGGCTTTCCTCACGCACTTCCAATTACTAGTTCACTATGAAACTAACACCTATTTGCTTACACCACTCAAGAAAAATACAGCAACCCACATCTCTGATCACATTCATGAATGGAGACGTTGGCATCACCTGATGAAATTTGAGATTGCTAATCAGTTTCTGACTGAATGGTTCACCAAATCATTCATCAGTCCAATTTCTCACGATATCACTATGGGTGGGTTCCTTACAGAGGAGCAAGCCATTGTTCGTGCCCAGTACTTAGATCTTGTTTACTCTTAGTCTGGAACTTTGTATGAGTTATTATTTGATGCTCTGCGGCCATCATCGAATCCAATGGCATCGAAGTCACAGGCTACATGTCTTGTTGATGGAGTAATTAGTTCAATATCCCAGGCCCCTGTAAAATCTTCTTCCAAATAGAAGTCGACCTCAAACACTGCTTCCAATAATCCCTCTCAAAATCCACTTGGTCCTAGTAAAACCTCAGAGGTCCACATTTTTTAGTCTACCACGGCGGAAAAATCATTGAAAGGTAAGAAGAAAGGTAAAGGCAAAGCTAAAATTGATGCCCAAAAATAGGCTCCTCCTAAGTCGTCTGCTAGTGATGCTTCCCAACAGAAGCCTAAGTATCCTTGCCTCATTTGCGAGGAGGATCACTATACTAAGGATTGTGCCAGACGATATGAAGTTAGTTGTTTGCTCAAAGGGACCCTAGCTATCCTAAAAGAGTCATTTCCATCCCAGTAGATCCAAATGGTAGACCAGCCCCAATCATCTGCTTCCTTAGGTTCACAAGTGTTTATGATGAGTACGCCCATTAATGTGGCTACTATATCAAAAGATTATCAAGCTCCCCTGACAGAAGGGAAAGAAAAAGAAGTTGCCCCTTCTTCTTCTACCCCATCAAGCTCTGGTCCTCTTCATATAAAGCAACCTAACCCTGATTCCATCGTTCGACCACCTTATCGAGGTGTGCTGCAAAAGTCCTCATACAATCCCAAAGCTCGCGCCACTCAACACTTTAATATTTTTGAGGATTTGGCTCAGGCGCCATCGGCTATGTCTACCCTCGAGGTACTTCAATGCTGTTTGTCTCAATTTAAGTCATTACTATTGGCTATTGGGGGTATTGATCCTACTGATTCTAGTCTTATATGTTTTGATCTAGAAAACCACATTCTGTGTCTTCGTCATCGGATTTCCTTTCTCATTCAAATGTCATTGATGAAGGTGCTCCCACCTGCATCATGTCCATTTCTTATTGGAAGGTAATTAGTTCTCCTACTTTGAACCAGTCCCCTAACACTTTGGAAGCTTTTGACGGACGCGATTCTCAACCATTCGGTGTCTTACCCATCCTTGCCATTACTTGGAGGGAAAGACAGTGCATGTTAAGGTAGAGATTGTTGATGCTAATCTCAATTAAAATCTTCTACTCGAACAGAGTTGGACCCATGCCATGCATGTTGTACCCTCCTCCTTGTTCTGTGTGATTCGTTTTCCCTGTAAAGGGAAAATAGTCACAGTTGACTAGCTGTCCTTTTTTGCCTCTTCCTCCTCAGATGGAAATGTTCCATATGTCAAGCACACTAATGCTCCTTATGATAGTGTGGGGGGAGGATTCTTAAAAGATACTGCTTTGATGGGTATATTTCCACTCCCACCTCTTCATGTTGCCTCCATTAACATGATTTCGATCAAGTCCGATCCTTAGGTCGTCCCCTCCTCGGATCTTGTTGACACATGGGGTGAGGTAATATCATTAAGTCCCATTGAAATTAATTATGTGGAGAATGTTTTAGCTTCACCTACGGTGTCCTCTGATCATCTTGTTTCAAAAACCTCTCTTGATGCGTATTCTTAATCCCCGAGGCTTATTTCTAGCCCGATGGCTATGTCTATGTTTCTTGAGCAGTTATCTTCTCCACTACCTATTGACATGTCAGTTTCGCCTGCCGTTGTCAAGCTATTTCAACTGAGGGCACCTTGATCCCTTCATGGATTCATGATTTTTATCCCTCCCGAAGTTTTTCCCAATTTCCACTGGGGTTGTCATCTGACTCGTAACCCTGCCTCGCCCAGGGGGCATGAGGGAAAAGCCTTCTATTAGTTCTACTCTATTATTTGGCCAAGTCGATGCTTACTCATCATGACAAAAGTAAAACTCCAGTGTCCATCTAGGTTGATTGATTACCCAAGTCCAAGCATGGACTCCCTCAAAAATCGTTATGCTTAGGTCATCTTGCATGGTTACTTTTGTACAATAAGTGTGTCATTCATTTTTGTGCAGTATCTTTTGGTGTGTTATTTCACAAGAAGCTTTCTTGCTTGTTACGTTTTTGCATTATTTGCAGATGTCGGTGTATCCTCACATCGGTTTCGCTGATGATGCTTGTCGAAGTACTCAGAACATATCATCTGCAGCATGGGCCATGGTGATTTTATTTATCTTTGTTGGGTTGTGTTATATTATTTCCAAGTAGTTAACAGGGGGTTTGAAGGGCACCCATAACCCCACTTTATGGGGTCTGGGGCAGCGCCCTGGAAAATTTTGGTTTTCGACCCTATGTTAGGTTGGGCGGACCCACCTATGGTTTTGTGCATGATTTTCGCACATTGTTACACTGAAACTTGTCACCATGACTATCTGCAGTTAATATGGCTCCATCAATAGTCATATTATCCTCCTTGTCAAGCCTTATACCTCTGCTCTCCATGTCAAACTTTGAAAAAGAGAGAAAGTCATTAAAAATCATGTTTATCTCTGGGTACGCAGGTTCTCTCTACCTTGCCTGCGTGTACGCATTCCAAGCTCATTGTACCTGCGTACTTGTACGCACTGTAAGCCAAGGGATGGGTGTGTACTCCTGTAAAGGTCAAAAGGCGCGAGTTTCATCTTTAAAAAGTTACTTGTGGTCACTTCTAGAGCTTTCTAGAAGAGTGTTTGACGTGTATTGAGCGCCTCCAGATGGTTCATGCTTCCCTATGATAGAGGAACTTATCCCATCAAGAGAGGAGCTACCCCATCCAAAAGAGGGAGTATCCCATTGATGTTGGAACTGAATAACTTCCTCTAGAACACTATAAATACAGGCATTGGGCCAAAGGAGGGGAGGTTGAAAGCTGAACATTCCAAAGGGTAGATGCTGCTGGAATTAGGACTTCCATTGTAAAGCTTGTGAGGAGAGATTACCATCCTTCTTGTTGCCATATTGGAAGTGGGTGAGCTTGTCAAAGTAGAGGAAATCTCTTGCTGGACCCTGGGAGGAGCTTGCACAACACCAAGGCTCAGGTTGTAATGGTTCCTTTTTTGTTTCCTTAATACAAATAAGTCCATTCTTCTCAATGATTTGTTGTTGATGAATTATTTCATGTACTCCTTGGTCTATATGATGAATATGCTTTGTTTTATGAAATATGCAGGTGTTATGTAATCGTTTGATTGTTAGTGTATGCAGGTCTTAAAGTGAAGGAGGAGCTCATCTGGATCAGCAAGGCTGGACTGCTACAATAAGCATTGGACCTAAGGTAAGATCGAAAAACACTTGGTTTCTCATAGAATGATGTATGTTTAGAGAAAGATTGCTCTTGTTTGTCTTGTTTGTCACTAGAGAGTCTTAGACTCCTAGGGAGGTTAGGTTTGTCTGCAAAAATAACTCTTTCCGCATGACACATCTCTTTCTTGTTGAGATAAGGCATTGTATGCTGATGCATCTACTGGTTCTTGAAAACGATTTTCCACCAAATCCCAAATGTCTTGAGAAGAAAACAAGGCCTTCATTGTAATAGCCCAATAATCATAATTTTTTCCATTAAACTGAGGTATTTGAGGATTAGTCAAGCTTGTGCTTGATGTTTCCGTTTCTGAGTGTAAAAACAAACTTTCTACCTACTGGTAAATATGCTAAAAACAATCCATGTTCAAAACAATTTTCACTATTATTAAAAACACTTGTTTTTACATTAATAGAGTTTAACCTGCTCTGATACCATGTTAGAAAAATTTGGCGAATTTAATTCTCGTTTTCGCAGAGGGGAGAGGCGGAGAGTTATAACTTTCGTGAAGCTACTTTCGTGAAACTAGGTTCACGCACCATGAAGTAGATTTCGCGGAGCTACCTTCGCACACCGCGAGGCTAATTTCCCAGACTTGGATTTCGTGCACCTCGAAACTATTCCAGAGACTTAATGAATACTCACAATAAAAATAACAAGTTAGCTTTGGAGCAACACAATAAAACTTAGTATTCATTTCTTAAACATGAAAATACACATACATGAGACTACGGCTCATTTACAAAATAAAATAAAACTTTACACAGATTTAAACTTACATGGAGTAACACAGAGTAAAACAGAGTAACTGTTGTATTCACGTGCCCACCAAAAATCACTCCACCATTTTCTCCACAAAGACTTGTGCTCCTTTCTTACTTCTTACTCTCTAACCTCTCTGCACAGTCTGACCTATTCAAAATGACTTTTACATTCATATATAACTCAACATACAATTTTACATTTAATTCATGACAGAGCGAAATTAATTTTAATGTTGTTGTTGAGTGTGATCAGAGTCACACAGGTGTTTCTAGAGTGTGGGAAACATTGTTGAATTAATGCTAACCCATAACTATTTACCTAAGTACATAAATTCTTTAAATGCCTTTGTTGGGTTTCTGAATGGTTCACGTCTAACTTCAGACATTCTATCTTCACGCTGAGACGCAACCTACAAAAATTTTTGACATGTATGGCTGCAAAATTGTCTGACTATATGGCTGTTGTCGGGTTGTTTATTGCAGTGGTTGGGATTATTATTTCCAACACTCCCCCTTAATCACAATTGCCGCCATTAACAATTCCCAAACAATTTCTAAGATAAAAAGAACTTTCTCCTACCAATGGCTTTGTGAAAATATCAGCGAGTTGTTCCTTTGACCTGCAGTGCTGCAACACAATTTCATCATTGTTAATCAACTCTCTAATAAAATGATATTTAGGATCAATATGCTTGGTCCTTTTGTGGAAGACAGAATTATTTGACAATGCAATTGCCGAGGTGTCGTCAAAGAAAATAGTTGTCACGCCCTCTTGGTCATGACGAAGATCCCTCAACATCCTTCTCATCCAAACTACTGGACACGTTGTTGCTGTGACTACGACATATTTAGCTTCTGCTGTTGATAGTGACACTATTGGCTGCTTCTTGGAGGCCCATGAAATGGCTCCGGAATGCAAATGAAAAACATATCCTAATGTGCTCTTTCTATCATCGACACTGCCTACCCAATCACTGTCAGTGTAACCAACCAGCCTGAAATCACTAGTTGTTGTGTACAAAATGCCATACTGTTTTGTCCCATTGACATACCTTAGAATCCTTTTCGCTGGTTGCCAATGTGTCTCCTTGGGTGTCTCCATGAGCCTTGACACCAAACTTACTACATACATTATATCCGGCCTAGTGGCAGTCAAATACGCCAGGCTTCCTATCATGATTTTGTATAATGTCGGATTGACATTGCTGCTGCAATCTCCTTTGCTCAACTTCAACCCTATGAAAGTTGGAGTTGGTGGGGACTTGTTGTTCTGCATTTTAAACCTCTCCAAAATTTCTGCCCAATAATTTGCTTGAGAGATAAAAATGCCATTTTTTGTTTGCTTCACTTCTATGCCCAAAAAATATCTTAGCAATCCCAAGTCAGTCATTTCAAAATCACTCTTCATTACTTGTTTAAAATTAGCGATGAGAAAATCATCACTGCCTGTAAATATCAAATCTTCTACATATAAGACAATAATGAGAATCTTACCTTCGCTTTCTTTGATGTAAAGAGTAGGCTCACCATCACATTTGTTCAAATCATTGTTCAACAAATAAGCATCTATCATGTTGTACCATGTGCGTGATGCTTGCTTCAATCCATAAAGAGCTTTCTTCAACCGATATACTTTGTCTTCTTGTCTTTCAATCTCATAACCAGGCGGTGGCGCAACATACATTTCCTCTTTTAGCACTCCATTGAAGAACGCTGACTTTATGTCCATCTGATACATTGTCCATTCGTGCATTGTCTCCATCCACACAACTGGCGTGAACGTCTCCATGCAATCTCTTCCATGTTGCTGCTTGTATCCTTTGACAACTAGCCTTTCTTTGTGCCTTTCAATCTTTCCCACAATGTTGCTTTTGGTCTTATAGACCCACTTCACTACAATGACATGGTTTCCTTTCGGAAGGTTCACTAACTACCATGTATCATTTCTTTCTATTGCTAGTATTTCTTCCTCCATTGCCGCAACCCATTTTTCTTCTTCGACTGCGTCTTCAAAGTGGATTGGGTCATGTACATGACAAAATAATGCAAATAAGGAATTCAAACCTGCGCTACTATCAACTTCATTTTGCTCATAAATTTCATTTATATTTATGAATTTTGACCTTCTTGTGCTTGTTGAAGATGGGCTTGACATGTCACTTGGAAATGCGCTTCACGGTGTGCTTGGAGAATTACTTCTTGGCTGTGTGAAACTGTCTTATTATTTGTTGATGGTGTTGCTTGCTACCTGCTTTGCTACGCTTGAATAGGAGTAGAGGGAGTCACTGTTGAGGAGTTACTTGTTGTTGTTAATTCCTCCCTGTCCTAATTTTGTATGCATGCTTTGACATTGATTGTCTTTTCTAAACTTCCATCCCATGCTTCCTCTTCTATCAACTGCACATCTTTGCTGATTATGACCTTCTTGGTTAATGGATTGTAGAGTTTGTACGCCTTGGATTCATCACTGTATCCAACAAATATGCTTTTCTCCCCCTTGTTGTCCAACTTCTTTCTCAACCCATCTGGGACATGTGCATAAGCCACACATCCAAAAACTCTCATGTGAGTGACAGTATGCTTTCTTCCACTCCATGCCTCTTCAGGAACAATGTTCTGGACACTTTTGGTTGGATAATTATTCAAGATATATGTTGCACAAGCGACAGCTTCAACCCAATAGTCATTTGGCAAATGCTCTACCTTCAACGTACTCCTTGCCATCTCCATAATGGTCCTATTCTTCCTTTCTACTACACCATTTTGTTGCGGTGTATATCTTGTTGTAAATTGCTTATGAATTCCATGTTCCTTGCAAAATCGAAGGTAGTCATTTGAGATGTATTCTCCACCTCTATTTGTCCTAAGGACTTTGATCAAATGTCCACTTTTCTTTTCAACAAGAGCCTTGTATTGGCGAAAAAGCTCAAACACTTCAATTTTCTATTTTAGGAGAAAGACCTATGTCTTCCTTGTGTAGTCATCTATGAAGGTTAGTGCATAGTGACTGCCACCAATTGATGGTGTCTGCATTGGTCCACATAAATCTAAGTGGAAAATATTCATAGATGCCTTTGCCCTCATTGACTTTCCTGCTGCAAATGTCTCTCTATGTTTCTTGCCCAAGATACATCCTTCACATATGCTATCTGGTTTTTCTATGAGTGGTAAACCCTTCACCATGCCTTTCCTATGTAGCAAATTCAAACCTCCAAAGTTGAGTTGTCCAAATCTCAAGTGCCATAACTAGTTTTCATCTTTTACGACTGCTTGAATCTTTAATTGTGTGACAACTGCACCTTTTCTTCCATTTTCTTGTGAGTTCATAGATAGTTGTGCTTGTGCACCTTCTTTCTGCAAATTGGATATTATTTTCAGGGGAAACATTCTATTTCCTGACACCTGAACCTTTGCAATCAACTATCTCCTTGGAGGCCTATCCAAAATTGTGCACATATCATTTTTGAAGGAGACATTGTAGCCTTTTTGCATGAGCTGTCCAGCGCTCATGAGATTATGTTTTAGACCGGGGACAAAGTAAACATCAAATATGTATTTCTTCTCCCCCTTCTTTGTTAGGATATTAACTCTTCCTTTTCCCATGACAAATACTTTTCTATCAGTCCCTAATGTCACTTCAGATTTCACACTTTCATCTAGATCAGAAAACATTTCTATGTTTCCTGACATGTGGTTGCTACACCCTGAATCTAGATACCATATATCACTATGTTTTTCTTGTGCTACATTACAAGCTAAAAACATGCTATCATGGTTCTGATTTTCTCTTGTGAAATTTACACTTGGTTTGCTACTAATGTCATATTGCTTCTTTCTACATTCATTTGCATAATGACCATACTTCTTATTGTAATGACATTGAACTTGAGATTTATCATACCTCTAACCTTGTGCTTGATTTTGGCTTGGGCCTTGACTTGGATTTTGATTGCTACCTCTTCCATTTGAGTTTGAACGGCTGCTTCTTCCACCTCTATGTGGGCTTCTTCCTCTTCCTCTAGCATATGATCTTCCTCTTCCTAGACCTTAACCAAATGATACTTGTGTCTTGAAGGCATGCTCCATTGAGGAGCTTGCTGCTCTGTTCAGTCTATGTTCATGAGAAATTAGTGATGCATTAAGCTCATCCAATGTGAACTGTGAGCAATCATTTGTCTCTTCTATGGCCACAACAATGGTCTCAAACCTTGCAGACAGAATTCTCAAAACTTTCTCAACTATTCTTCTTTGCTCAAGTGTCTCACCATGAGCCCTAATTTGAGTAACCAACCCACTTACATGTGTACAAAATGAGTCTATATTATCAGACTCTTTCGTACAAAGTGTTTCAAAATCTCTCGTCGACATTTGAAACTTTTTTGTCTTGACTTTTGCCATGCCTTGGTAGGCTGTCTGGAGGATGTCCCATGCTTGCTTGGACTTCATTGCTACTACAACCTTTGGGAAAATACTTTCATGAATTTCTTGAAAGATATAAAACAGGGCTTTTGAATCCTTCTTCTTGTTGTCCCTTAACACATTTTTTTCTTGTTGATATAAGGCATTGTATGTTGCTGCATCTGCTGGTTCTTGAAAACCATTCTTCACCAAATCCCAAATGTCTTGAGAAGAAAATAGGGCCTTCATTGTAATAGCCCAATAATCATAATTTTTTCCATTAAACTGAGAAATTTGAGGATTAGTCAAGCTTTTGCTTGATGTTGTTATTTCTGAGTGTAAAAAAAAACTTTCTACTTGCTGGTAAATATGCTAAAAAACAATCTGCGCTCGTAACAATTTTCAATGTTAGTAAAAACACTTGTTTTTACACTAACAGAGTTTAACCTGCTCTAATACATTGTTAGAAAAATTTGGTGAATTTAATTCTAGTTTTCACGGAGGTGAGAGGCAGAGAGTTATAACTTTCGCGAAGCTACTTTTGCAAAACTAGGTTCGCACACTGCAAACAAGATTTCACGGAGCTACCTTCACGCACCGCGAAGCTAATTTTCTAGACTTGGATTTCGCGCACCTCGAAACTCTTCCAAGGACTTAATGAATACTCACAATGAAAATAATAAGATAATTTTGGAGCAACACACTAAAACTTATTATTCATTTCCTAAACATGAAAATACATATACATGAGACTACGGCTAATTTACAAAATAAAATAAAATTCTGCACAGATTTAAACTTACGCGGAGTAACACACAGTAAAACAGAGTAACTGTTGTTTTCACGCACCCACCAAAAATCGTTCCACCATTTTCTCCACAGAGACTTGAGCTCTTTTCTTAATTCTTACTCTCTAACCTCTCTACATAGTCTGACCTATTCAAATTGAATTTTACATTCATATATAACTCAACATACAATTTTACGTTTAATTCATGACAGAGCGAAATTAATTTTGATGTTGTTGTTGAGTGTGATCAGAGTCGCGTAGGTGTTTCTGGAGTGTGCGCAAGGTTGTTGAATTAATGCTCACCCATATATGTTTATCTAAGTACATAAATTCTTTAAATGCCTTTGTTGGGTTTCTGAATGGTTCACGTCTAACTTCAGACCTTCTATCTTCACGCTGAGACACAACCTGCAAAAATGTTTGACATGTATGGCTGCAAAAGTGTCTGACATGTATGGCTGTTGTCGCGCTGTTTACTACGGTGGTTGGGATTATTATTTCCAACACTCCCCCTTAATCACAACTACCATTGACAATTCCCAAACAGTTTCTGAGATAAACAAAATTTTCTCCTGCTAATGGTTTTGTAAAAATATCAGCAAGTTGTTCCTGTGACCTCCAGTGCTACAACACAATTTCATCATTGTTAATCAACTCTCTAATAAAATGATATTTAGCATCAATATGCTTGGTCCTTTTGTGGAAGACAAAATTCTTTGACAATGCAATTGCTGAGGTGTTGTCACAGAAAATAGTTGTCACGCCCTCTTGGTCATGACAAAGATCCCTTAACATCCTTCTCATCCAAACTGTCGAACACGCTGTTGCTATTGCTGCGACATATTCACCTTCTGCTATTGACAATGACACTATTGGCTACTTCTTGGAGGTCCATGAAATGGCTCTGGAATTCAAATGAAAAACATATCCTAACGTGCTCTTTCTATCATCAACACTACCTTCCCAATCACTGTCAGTGTAACCAACCAGCCTGAAATCATTGGTTGTTGTGTACAAAACGCCATACTGTTTTTTCTCATTGGCATACCTCGGAATCCATTTTGCTGCTTGCCAATGTGTCTCCTTGGGTGTCTCCATGAACCTTGACACCAAACTTATTGCATACATTATATCTGGCCTAGTGGCAGTCAAATACATCAGGCTGCCTATCATGCTTTTGTATAATGTCAGATTGACATTGCTACCGCAATCTCATTTGCTCAACTTCAACTCTATGATAGTGGGAGTTGGTGTGGACTTGTTGTTTTTCATTTTAAACCTCTCCGAAATTTCTGCCACATACTTTGCTTGAGAGATAAAAATGCCATTCTCTGTTTACTTCATTTCTATGCCCAAAAAATATCTTAGCAATCCCAAGTCAGTCATTTCAAACTCACTCTTCATTACTTGTTTAAAATCAACGATGAGGAAATAATCACTGCCTGTAAAGATCAAATCATCTATATATAAGACGACAATGAGAATCTTATCTTCACTCTCTTTGATGTAGAGAGTAGGCTCACCATCACATTTGTTGAAACCATTGCTCAACAAGTAAGCATCTATCCTACTGTACCATGCACGCGGTGCTTGTTTCAATCCATAAAGAGATTTCTTCAACTAATATACTTTGTCTTCTTGTCCTTCAATCTCATAACCAAGTGGTTGCGCGACATACACTTCCTCTTTCACCGCTCCATTCAAGAACGATGACTTTATGTCCATCTGATACATTGTCCATTTATGTTGCATGGCAATCGCCACAATTGCACGCACTGTCTCCATCTGTGCGACTGGAACGTCTTCACATAATCTCTTCCATGCTATTGCTTGTATCCTTTGACAACTAGCCTTGCTTTGTGCCTTTCAATCTTTCCCTCATTGTTACTTTTGGTCTTATAGACCCACTTCACTCCAATGGCATGTTTTCCTTTCGAAAGGCTCACTAACTCCCATGTATCATTCCTTTCTATTGCTTCTATTTCTTCCTCCATTGTCACAGCCCATTTTTCTTCTTTGACTGTATCTTCAAAGTGGATTGGATCATCTACATGACAAAATAATGCAAATAAGAAATTCAAACCTGTGCTACTATCAACTTCATCCTGCTCATAAATTTCATTTAAATTTCTGAATTTTGCCCTTCTTGTGCTTGTTGAAGATGGGCTTGATATGTCAATTAGTGTCGCGTTTCGGTGTGTGCTTGGAGAATTACTTGCTTGGCTGCGCGAAACGGTCCTATTATTTGTTGATGGTGTTGCTTGCTGCCTGCTTTGCTATGCTTGAATAGGAGTAGAGGGTGTCACTGTTGAGGAATTACTTGCTGCTGTTAATTCCTCTCTGTCCTCATGTGGTATGCATGCTTTGACATTGATTGTCTTTTCTAAACTTCCATCCCATGCTTCCTCTTGTATGAACTGCACATCTTTGCTGATTATGACCTTCTTGGTTAATGGATTGTAGAGTTTGTATGCCTTGGATTCATCACTGTATCCAACAAATATGCATTTCTCCCCCTTACTGTCCAACTTTTTTATCAACTCATCCGGGACATGTGCATAAGCCACGCATCCAAAAACTCTCATGTGAGTGACACTATGCATTCTTCCACTCCATGCCTCTTCAGGAACAATGTTCTGGACACTTTTGGTTGGACATCTATTCAAGATATATGTTGCACAAGCGACAACTTCAGCCTAATAGTCCTTTGGCAAATTCTTTGCCTTCAACATACTCCTTGCCATCTCCATAATGGTCCTATTCTTCCTTTCTCCCACAATGTTTTGTTGTGGAGTATATCTTGTTGTAAATTGCTCATGAATTCCATGTTCCTTGCAAAATCGAAGAAAGTCATTTGAGATGTCTTCTCCACCTCTATTTGTCCTAAGTACCTTGATGAAATGTTTGCTTTGCTTTTCAACAAGAGCCTTGTACTGGCGCTCAAACACTTCACTTTTCTGTTTTAGGAGAAAGACCCATGTCTTCCTTGTGTAGGCATCTATGAAGGTCAGTACATAGTGACTGCCACCAATTGATGGTGTCTGCATTGGTCCACATAAATCTGAGTGCACAATCTCCAAAGGTGCCTTTTCCCTCACTAACTCTCCTATTGTAAATGTCTCTCTATGTTGCTTGCCCAAGATAGATCCTTCCCATATGTTGTCTTGTTTTTCTATGAGTGGTAAACCCTTCATCATGACTTTCCTATGTAGAAAATTCAAACCTCCAAAGTTGAGATGTCCAAATCTCAAGTGCCATAACTAGTTTTCATCTTTTACCTCTGCTTGAAAGTTTACTTGTGTGACAGCTGCCACTTTTCTGCCATTTTCTTGTGAGTTCATAGATAGTTGTGCTTGTGCAACTTCTTTCTACAAATTGGATATTATTTTCAAGGGAAACATTCTATCGTCTATCATCTGAACCTTTGCAATCAACTATCTGCTTGGAGGCCTATCAAAAATTGTGCACACATCATTTTTGAAGAAGACATTGTAGCCTTTTTGCATGAGCTATGCAACACTCATGAAATTATGTTTCAGATCAGGGACAAAGTAAACATCATAGATGTATTTCTTCTCCCCTTCTTTGTTAAGATATTAACTCTTCCTTTTCCTATGACAGAGACTTTGCTATCAGTCCCTAATGTCACTTCAGATTTCACACTTTAATTTAGATCAGAAAACATCTCTATGTTTCCTGACATTTGGTTGCTACACCTTGAATTTAGATACCATATATCACTATGTTTTTCTTGTGCTACATTACAAGCTAAAAACATGTTATCATGGTTCTAATTTTCTCTTTTGAAATTTACACTTGGTTTTCTACTGATGTCATATTGCTTCTTTCTACATTCATTTGCATAATGACCATACTTCTTATAGTAATGACATTGAACTTGAGATTTACCATACCTCTGACCTTGTGCTTGATTTTGGCTTGGGCCTTGACTTGGATTTTGATTGCTGCCTTTTCCATTTGAGCTTGAAGGGATGCTTCTTCCACCTTTGTGTGGGCTTCTTCCTCTTCCTCTAGCATATGATCTTCCTCTACCTCGACCTTGACCAAATGATACTTGTGTCTTGAAGGCATGCTCCAATGAGGAGCTTGCTAATTTGTTTAGTCTATGTTCATGAGAAATTAGTGATGCATTAAGCTCATCCAATGTGAACTATGAGAGATCCTTTGTCTCTTCTATGGCCAAAACAATGGCCTCAAACCTTGCTGGCAGACTTCTCAAAACTTTCTCAACTATTCTTCTTTCCTCAAGTGTCTCACCATGAGACCTGATTTGAGTAACCAACCCACTTACATGTGTAAAAAACGAGTCTATATTATTAGACTCTTTCATACAAAGTGTTTCAAAATATCTCCTCAACATTTGCAGCTTTGTTGTCTTGACTTTTGCCATGCCTTGGTAGGTTGTCTAGAGGATGTCCCATGCTTGCTTGGACTTCGTTGCTGCTACAACCCTTGGGAAAATACTTTCATAAATTGCTTGAGATATAAAACAGGGCTTTTGAATCCTTCTTCCTGTTGTCCCTTAACACATCTCTTTCTTGTTGAGATAAGGCATTGTATGCTGTTGCATCTGCTGGTTCTTGAAAACCATTCTTCACCAAATCCCAAATGTCTTGAGAAGAAAATAGGGCCTTCATTGTAATGGCCCAATAATCCTACATGGTGGGAAAGAGCATAAAAAGAACACTACATTGTCATCAAAGAAGAATAATCTAGAGAAAACTCTGAATCACAAGAAATCGGGCAAGAAAGAAACAACTCTCAAGGCAAGCATGGAGAAAGCCCCGTTCCCTCAAGTATCAATAGTTATGAGGATTCAAATATTGCACAAAATAAATCTTCATTTAACAGCAAAGCAGATCTCTTAGACCAAACTTCTTCTCCGACTATCTTCAAAAGGATGAACACAATAGATCGCAAAGCTAAGACACCAATGTCCCAAGAACAAGAAGAGATGAAGGAGATGTAAGATAAAGGAAGTTGGAAGGCATTAGAGAAAAAAAAGAAAGCTACAACATCCATCTAGCCAAGAAAGACGAGGAGCCAGATAATTAAAAACAAAAAAATTTATAGGTACGATACACCAATTTGGTCTCAGTGGACGTTAACCACTATCATCATAATTTTTGCCATTAAACTGAGGTATTTGAGGATTAGTCAAGCTTGTGCTTGATGTTACCATTTCTGAGTGTAAAAACAAACTTTCTACCCACTCGTAAATATTCTAAAAAACAATCCGCGCTCAAAACAATTTTCACTGTTAATAAAAACACTTGTTTTTACACTAACAAAGTTTAGCCTCTGATACCATGTTAGAAAAGCTGGCTAATTTAATTCTAGTTTTCCCGGAGGGGAGAGGCAGAGGGTTATAACTTGCCCGAAACTAGTTTCGGGCAGCGCGAAGTAGATTTCCTGGAGCTACCTTCGCAAGGCTAATTTCCCATAATTGGATTTGGCACACCTCGGAACTATTAAAGAGGCTTAATGAATACTCACAGTAAAACTAACAAGATAGGTTTGGAGCAACACACTAAAACTTAGTATTCATTTCTTAAACATGAAAATACATATACATGAGACTGCAGCTCATTTACAAAATAAAATAAAATTTTACACAAATTTAAACTTATGCGGAGTAACACACAGTAAAACAGAGTAACTGTTGTTTTCATGTGCCCACCAAAAATGGCTCCACTCTTTTCTTACTTCTTACTCTCTAACCTCTCTACACAGTTTGACATATTCAAAATGACTTTTGCATTCATATATAACTCAACATGCAATTTTACATTTAATTCATGAGAGAGCGAAATTAATTTTGATGTTGTTGTTGAGTGTGATCAGGATGGCCCAGGTCGCGCAGGTGTTTCTGGAGTGTGGGTAAGGTTGTTGAATTAATGCTCGCCCATATATGTTTACCTAAGTACATAAATTCTTTAAATGCCTTTGCTGGTTTCTGAATGGTTCATATCTGACTTCAAACCTTCTATCTTCACGGTGAGATGCAACCTGCAAAAATGTCTGACATGTATGGCTGCAAAAGTGTCTAACATGTATGGCTGTTGTCGGGCTGTTTATTAGGATGGTTGGGATTATTATTTCCAACATTCAATGGTTTCAATCCAGAAATTTAACATCAGAAAATGGCCATGAAGAGAAAAAACACCCCGAGATGGTCTTTCAACTTTCTGCATATGCCATTGAATCATTACATAATATCAGTGTTTGTATCTCTCTAATATGAAAGCAACTTCAGACTAAAATGTATTTTCATTCTCATAAATTTCATGCTTCTTTTGGAATACTTGAATTATTTAACTTATACAACTCATTCCAATAAAGTTTGATTGAATTTCAAATCAAATTAATTGAAAAAAAAAAAAATTACAATATTATAATTATAATTTTTCCACAAACTTAATCAAGGAGGTCCTGATTTATTACCCACCAAAACAATTCAAATCGCATCAAAATATTAGGAGATTTTAATATAAAGATATATTTTTACTAATATTAATTCAAATTAATATAAGATAAAGAATTATTAATATTAACTAATTCTCATGATCTAGGAGGTAGTTGTGCTTTCTCTTTAAAGATAATATTTATTGGGTAATTTGTTGAGGTTTTCTAACTTTCCTCTCTATTTTTTGGTGGCTAGGGTTTTTTTGCCTTGTTCTTGTATTTTCTAATTAGTTGTGAGGCATTATTTGTCAAATGTGGTGTCACTTATGCAAAATTTAATTTTGTTCTTTTCTTGATTGAATAAAATTACAAGTTTATTTTCTAAAAAAAAAATAAACTAATTTATTTAAAATTCTATGTAAAGTTTAATGGATTATCAGATATTAATTCTAATTTATTGACCTTACTACAAATTTTAATCTAAAAAAACCTTATATTAAAAAAATTGTTAAATATATATAATATATTATATATATATATATATATATATATATAATATGTGTCACTTTTATGTTGAATACAAAAAGAATTACATCACCTTTTTAGTGATTATGATAAGCCTTGTCATGTGCTAAAAGGTATTCATATACCTTATTTTCTTGAAAAAATTAGCTCCAAATCCAATAGGAACTATACTAAAGTTAGATGTTACACTTTTGTAATCGCCACCTTATCCATGGAACTTTTCTCTCACGAGTTTTGATGAATTGTAAGACAATCCAAATTAAATTTTATTTCTTTTTTTATAAATAATTTTAATTTCTTTATCTCTTAAAGAATTATAGATAGAGATAAGATTTAGTAAATAAGATTTTTAAGAATAAAAAAATTTTTAAGGAATGGACAATTTAGGAAATAAATCATGAGAGTTTGTAGGAGAAAAAAATCTAGGTAGCAATAAGTTGTTAGGATAAGAAAAAATTTAGAAATCTTAGAGACTATTGGGGTTGCTTTTAGGATTTAGAAAAGTTATGGATTTAGGAAAAAAAAATATTGTTTGTATATGTTATTATAATTATTATAAGCCTTAGGGAAAACCTAATGGCCAAATGAATGTATAATCATGCCAAACATGTACATGTGAATTTGGATTTAGAATGGAATTTTTACATGCTTATGGATTGTGTAGTATCTTTTCATATATGTTAATGAATGTATTTATATGATTATTATAGTTAACTCGCTGAGTAATCAAATTTCTGTAGAGTCCTTGGTATTCTTAAGATTGCAGGTTCATGGAAAGGAACATAGCAAGAAATGTCAAATTTTCCTACAAGAGATCTAGAGACACTAGAAGACTTTTTCACAATAGTATGGAGGAAAAGTTAGAACCCTTGGTATTCTTAAGATTGCAGGTTCATGGAAAGGAACATAGCAAGAAATGTCAAATTTTCCTACAAGAGATCTAGAGACACTAGAAGACTTTTTCACAATAGTATGGAGGAAAAGTTAGAACGAGATTAAGACAACAATAAGTAAATTGATTTCGGGGTTTTAATAATTTGTGGATATTGATGACAGGTAGCAACAATTGAGAAGGAGGATGTGGTAAGAATTCCAACAACTAGGGTAGTTGTGATGGAGGAAAAAAAGTGACCACAAAAACCTCAAGAACAAGGAGTGCTAGAAAGGGGTTCTAGAGGAGGAGGCCAAAAAGGCCCATAATCAAAGCTTAGAGGAAACAGCTTGGTGAGGCGTGTATAAAAGGAAGGAAAACTATTACTGTAAAGGTTATTTGCAGTTCAGTCCAACAATTTAATAATTAATGTCAAGAGTTAACGTAAATTTCATCCCATGGAAAAAAAATCAGTTATAATCAATTTAATAATTACTGTGAAGAGTTAATGTAAATTTCATCCAATGGAAAAGAAATCAGTTAAATTAGCTTTTGTTCTCCATATATGTAAACCTAATAGGATAGGTATAAAAAGAGGAAAAACACTTTATACCAGATAAGTATGTTTATAAGATAACCGTCATATCTCAAAAGAGAGAGCAAATATATGACATAGAACTTCAGAGAAAGGTGATGTATAGCAAATATCCAAAATCAATATTTACCAGATAACTATGTTTATAAGATAACCGTCATATCTCAAAAGAGAGAGCAAATATATGACATAGAACTTCAGAGAAAGGTGATGTATAGCAAATATCCAAAATCAATATTTACCAGATAACTATGTTTATAAGATAACCGTCATATCTCAAAAGAGAGAGCAAATATATGACATAGAACTTCAGAAAAAGGGGATCACACAGACAATCCCTTAATTCAACCAGACTCAGACTAGCAGACTATCACTACCACAGCCATGAGAAGCATACTGATAACAAGCATCTTCATATTATATTAGTCTGCCAAATCGGCGCAGCGGCCATCGAAGTAACAGAAGCAAGTCGAAGCGTGGCATTTACCGTCACTTGCGTTCTCTTTCTTTACGCAGATTTTAGCGCAGTCTTCTTCATCATCTGGACAATATACACTGCCCCCCTTCTTGCTTGATTTTTCGCAAATGGGACCATTTCCATTGGCAAACTCTGCAATGTTTCAGGTAAGCGCAGTTAATAGGAAATGCTTGAAAGACCAAGAATGTAATTTTGTAATTTAAAAAAAAAAAAAAAAAAAAAAAAAAAACAAAAAAACAAAACAAAAAAAAAAAAAAAAAAAAACACGATTCAAGGAAAAAATTCTGGAAAAACAATCCCAAACATCAAATATCACTTTCAGTTATTAAGGCGCAAAAATCTCTATCCAGCAAAAGCCATAGAGTTAACTCTCCGTACCATTTGAGGCCATCAGCAGCAGCAGGACGAACACAAGAAGGACCGCTCTCATGGCAGCCATGGCATCAGGGAGCTTTTGGCCACTACAATTTTTCATACCAAATGAGAATGAAAAATGTTGAAGCAGAGACTTGACTTATATAGAAAATCAATGCTCGAAGATTCACAGGAATCTGATTATCATGGGGGTGGTTAGAAGGAACGTGGTCCTAATTTTCCCACGAGACCAAAAAGTCGAAATAGACTTAGCGTTCCGATTTTGCCGAACCCTTTTTAAGTTATGGCATTATGTAATAATATAATATATACGTGAAAGTTGTCACGCAAGCTGGGCACGATGGAAATATCTCTGCAATTCAGCTACCGACACCATATTTATATTTATTATCATACACGACAAAAACTGGCCGCATTGTTGCATTCAGTGGTTTCAATCACCAGGAAATGGCCATGAAGAGAAAAGCACCCCAAGATGGTCTTTCAACTTTCGGCATATGCCATTGAATCATTACATAATATCAGTGTTTGTCCCTCTCTAGTATGAAAGCAACTTCATATTAAAATGTATTTTCATTCTAATAAGTTTCATGCTTCTTTTGGAATACTTGAATTATTTAATTTATACAACTCATTTCAGTAAAATTTCTTTGAAATTCAAACCAAACTAATTGAAAAATTTTAAAGGAGAATTTTTTAAAATCTAGAATACTATAATTATAATTTTTTCCCACAAACTTAGTCAAGGATGTGCTGATTTATTACCCAAAAAGTATATATATTTAATATAAACATAAAGAATTATTTATATAGCTAATCACTTAGTCAAGGATGTGCTGATTTATTACCCACAAAACCATTAAAATGGCATCATAAAAGTATATATATTTAATATAAACATAAAGAATTATTTATATAGCTAATTCTCATGAGCTAGGAGGTAGGTTTATGTTATGAGGTTATATTTGTTGGAGTTTTCTGACTTAACTTCCGTTATTTTTTGTGGGAGGTTTTTTTGTATTTTCTAATTAGTTGTGAGGTATTATTGGTCAAATGTAGTTCACCTTGTGCAGAAGGTAATTTTCTTCTTTTCTTGATTGAATAAAATTACAAGTTTCTTTTCTCAAAAACAAAATTAAACTAAATAATTTATTTAAAATTCTATGTAAAGTTTAATGATATTATTTTATAGTATATTATAATTTATTGACTTTACTACAATTTCTTAATTTTGTTTAAACTAAAAAAACCTTATATTAAAAAAATGGTTATATATATATATAGATAGTTAATGTGTCAATTCTATGTTGAGTACAAAAAAAAATTACACCATCTTTTTAGCGATTATGATAAGCCTTGTCATGTGATAGAGTGTACTCATATACCCTATTTTTCTTGAAAAAATTGACTCCAAATCCATTAGGAACTATACTAAAGTTAGATGTTACACTTTTGTAATGGGGACCTTATCCAGCGAACTTTTCTCTTAGGACTTTTGATGAATTCTAAGAAAATCCAAATTTTTTGTTTTTCAAAAAATGACTAAAATACTTGAAACTTTGATTTGCTAGAAAAACATGGTTACTAGTGAGCATTAGAGCTTCCAAGTCATCAAGCATTTTGGAGAGCTCCAAACCTACTTTCAACATGGAAAATGAATTTTATTTCCTTATTATAAATAATTTTCATTTCTTTATTTCTTAAAGAACTATAGATAGAGATAAGATTTAGTAAATAAGATTTTTAAGAATAAAATATGCCTTTTAAGGAATGGACAATTTAGGAAATAAATCATGAGAGGTTGTAGGAGAAAAAATTCTCCATAGCAATAAGTTGTTAGGATAAGAAAAATTTTAGAAATATTAGAAACTCTTGGGGTTGCTTTTAGGATTTAGAAAATTTATGGATAGGCAAGATTTTGTCCATAAGACAAAATCGAGACCTTCAAAATCATGAGTGATTTGTGGATTAATTTATGGACCTAGGAAAATTTATTTTGTTTGTATATGTTATTATAAATATTGTAAGCCTAAGGGAAAACCTAATGGCCAAATGAATGTATAATTAGGCCAAACATGTACATGTGAATTTGGTTTTAGAATGGAATTTTCACATGCTTATGGATTGTATATTATCTTTTCATATATGTTAATGAATGTATTTATATGATTATAATATTTAACTAGCTGAGTAATTAGAGTTCTATACAGTCCTTGGTATTCTTAAGATTGCAGGTTCGTGGAAATGAACATAGCAGGAAAAGTCAAATTTTACTACATCAAGTGATATCAGAGTAGGAGATTTGGAGACAGTAGAAGACTTTTTCACAATATTATGGAGGAAAAATTAGAATGATATTAAGAAAACATAAGGTAAATTGATTATGGGGTCTTAATAATTTGTGGATATTGATGACAGGCAGCAACAATTGAGAAGGAGGAAGTGGTCAGAATTTCGATAGCTAGCATAGTTGTGATGGAGCAAAAAAGTGACCGCAAAAGCCTGAAGAGTAAGGAGTGCTCGAAAGGGGTTCTAGAGGAGGGATCCAAGAAAGGCCAATAGTCCAAGCTTAGAGGACATAGCTTGGTGAGGCGTGTATAGAAGGAAGTAGACCTATTACTATAAAGGTTATTTGCAGTTCATAGTGGGCAACAGAAAGCTCATAGAGGAAGAGAGGAGGATGAAGATGACTATGGGAAGTCATTTGAAGAATTTAGGGGGAAGCCATAGAGATACCAAAGCAGATGGCATAATGAAAATAAGTGATGAAGAATAAGAGAGGGAACTTGCTGAGATAAAATCATAGTTGAATGTTCTCACAAAATTTGATACAATAGAATGATGAGAACTAGAAGTATGGGTCGAACTCGATGAAAAGGATTAAATGGCTTGTTGAAATACTATGGGCCAAGAAAAAGAGACACAAGTTGAGACACAATTTAAAGGAAGAACTCAAAACTACTGAGTGTGAGGAGGCAGTTGATAGGGGTGAACTTGAGCAAGGAAAAATCGTTGGAGAAGATGGCAATGTTGGTGGAGATTTGATGCTTGAGACATCAATTGAGGCTAAAAAGCCTTGTATTTTTCCTGATGGTTTATTTATGGTTGCAGGTGTTATTGATGATTAACAGCCCTTTGAAGATTTCATGAACAAAGAGGATGATAGAGGAGAACATAGTTCAAGTTTTGTTCTCAAGAGAGAGGAGGATAAATACTTGAATGGGGTGCTCATAAAGAATGATAAACCAAAGGCAAATACAACTTTCAGTCTTCACACTGATTTTGTGCATGCAAGTGCGACATATGTGGTTATGATTTTTGAAACTGAAGCAAGTGGAACATAAACCAAGGGTGAAAAACTTGCAAAAACTGTTGTGAACAAGGATGCAACAAAGTCAAAGGAGGAAGAATTTGTTCGTAGCATGGAGACCCAACTCGATCAGTTGTTGAAACTGGGAAAAGAATACAAGAAACAACTCTACAAGCATGGGTTGAGGTTGAAAGTATATTTTTTTGGCTATCTACTTTTGTTTTCATCACTTTCTTGGGTAGAAATGTTTCACTTGAAATGGCGTGAAAAAGCAGGATGAAGATCAATTTCTTGCAATTAGAAAAGCTGGAGTGAAATTATGGTGAAATTATAGCTAAGTGTAATTGTATTCAAATAACAAAACTTAATGTCATTATTGTAATATTTTTTTCTATTTCTTTAAGGCAACAATGTGTTTCATAACTCATTTATCAAAAAAGAGTAAGGAGAGTGATCTCTACATTACCAATTGATGGTCTATATTATTTGTTGGTGATCCATAAGAGAATATAATATGGAGATGCATAAGAGAATCAACTTTTAATCCTACCAAATATTTCTGGATCTCGAACGATGCAGGCCTTAACTTTTAAATTTTTGTGTCAATGGGCTTTAAGCCTTTAAGCCCCAAATGTTTCAAATCCAGAACCACCGCGGCCAAGATCTATTCATATATAGGCACTAGATCCAACAATGTTGTAAGTAATCAAAAGGAGGAGGGCTTACCTTCAATAAAACCATCAGGCTCAAGCCTTTTACAATAACCATTAATATCAAATTTTATGTGTTAACCCAAAAGCATGGATCGACTCCATAGCTCCTAGCACTTAAGACATGGCAAATGCATTTTCCTTAAGTGCACACATTGGAAACCTCTAGGGAGACAAACTCTGGTGGATGGGAAATATTTTTGTCAAGTGTTGTTCCCCCATCTCCCGACAGTTGTTATCCCCGACTCCCTTAAAAAGTGTGCACACCCTTTTACCTCTAGGAGGAGTCAGCGATTCTTCATGGCCACTTATCAACCTTTATGTCCAATATGTTGGTCCACTTTCCTCATGCATTCCATGATGCTCAACATCGCATGTTACCCTCACACCTAGTCATCCTGGCCATTCCTTCATGTTCTACCACTTCGATCACCTGGGAAAAACACCTTGTAGTAATTTGTCTTGTTATCTATTATTTTGATAAAAAATCACACCGTACTCCACACTCTCTGCTTATTTTATTAATCCAATAATTTATATGAATACATAGTGATGGTCTAGATTCATAAAGACAGGATCAAATGGGTCATTATTGGCATAATAAAACTAATTACAACAATTAACTAAATTTAATGAATTGCATGGAAATCAGAAACAAATTCTATCGTAAAGATCGATACATTGAATAATCAATTCCTATGGTAAGTGATTTTGACCTCTTGGTCAATTAGATTTATGGATGCCCCCACATCATACTCACTGTTGGTGCACTAAGTTGTCTTATTATAAGCAATCTTAATTCCTACATTAATCATCAACACTGGGCAAGTCTTCTTATTTCAAGAGTGTCAGCACTATATATGCAGTGAATTCAGAGGTCAACTTATAATGAAAGAAATAGGAATCGTTGCAATTTCTAATGACTATCTCTTTAAATTCAATCCAAACAACTCTAAAAGAAATTCATAAGACACTTTGCAATTCTACATAATCAATTCTGAAAGAAAATGAATCTGAATACAAATAGAAGGAATCACACTTGGAAATATTAACTGGAATTGAAACTAACTTATTTAACATGAAAGGAAACTATGATAATTGAACAACAAATAACCATATAAGCATCAAACTAAAAGTAATCAATTCTTAACTTTGAAATCTATGATAATGTTACTTAGAATGAATAACAATCTAATGTTGCAATGAACTTAACCAATTCAATAAAGAGAATCACGCATTTGTAACACATAGCTAAATCTTGAATCTTGAATGAACAACAAATGTAAATCAGAATTGTCAATCATCATGGTAATCATAATGATATTAACTTAACAATAAAAAAGAGTAAATAATAAAAAGAAATGATTATAACACAGATGAAGCAGTACATCTTCTCTTGACTAGGCCCAAAGTCTCCATAAGTCCCCACTATTAGATACTCAGAATACGATTATGAATTAAACGCAGTCTTCTTAATTAAAATAAGTAATAGATTTACAACATCACCAAGATGAAAGTATCATATGTCCAAAAGAATAATTACAAATTGTGGATTTCTGAACTAACTTTTCAATTCCCCTTTCGGCCTTATATAACATTTTGAAAAGTAAATACATAGAAGCGAATCCTTAGGATCAAGGGATCTTGAGGATTTCGCAACACTTGAACTGATTTCGTCATAAAATAACATTGGTCCTCCCTGATCTTCCAAGGTCTTCCATGCCCAAGACTTTGTCTTTTACCTTTACTGGTTGCTACTATTATGTTGATTGACAACCTTTTTCCAATCCGCGTCTCTGCACATAAAGATAATAAAATCTAGTTTTTTCGTGCCTAGATTTATCTAATTTTTTACTGATTGCTTTTACCCAACTTCAGTTGTTGTTTCCTCTACTTTTATCCATAAAATGAAGATAAACATGTCAAGAAAAATGCTTAATCAAGCTATTTACAAGGAGAAAACATACCTTTTTCTCGACCTAACATACTCCCCAGCTTACCTTATTACATGTCCTCATGCAATCAGATGTTTTAGGTGTAGTTGAGTTAAGGAATGGGTAGGATATAACTCCTTCTTATATACACTGAAACCGTTTTTCTTCCTAAGCATTACAAAGGCCTGGCTCACTTGATAATCTGACAGGTTGTAGTCACTGCAGTACCCATCTAGAGGGTACCATATAATTGGGCTTATATACCGACACCCTATCCACTCAAGCTCCACGGTTAAGACCATGTTACTATATTTATGTAAGCGAGAGGAGGAACCTATAAAATTCCTGAGTTGAAATGGCTCTTTGTTCCTGATAGTAATGCTAGAGACTTCCCTTCTCTATCTGGATGCAGATAAAGCTTCTTCTTTGATCTCCTGGAAGTAATCCTTCCCTGCTTGTATAATGTCTGTGTGGAACGACCCTAATTGGCCCACAACACCAGTGCATTTCATAAATTGTTTGTTCTTGACAGAGAGATGCAAGCATTTTGTAGGTTCTCCCCTAACCCACAGGTCTATGCCATATTCTCATTTTCTAATAATATTATGGGCCTTGGCCCATTTGATCTGGTTAGTAGCAAAGGAAAGAAAGGCTTGGAACTGGATATCCCCTATAAAGGGTCCAGGATTGTTGTCTAAGTCATCTTCTAAAAAGAAATTATGCATGTAAAGTTCACACAAGAGGTGTTGTACCTGCTCGTTTTGTTCTCTAAAACACTTGATGAAGTCTGGGATGGTCTCGATTTCCATAGACTTGCCAGCTTTAATAACTTTGACCTTCAGTAGGAGGTACTGTTCTAGGAGGAACAATGCATAGTTGGTAGCAGGAGCTTGACATGACAGGGTATCTGAGTAAAGAGAGCAAACAATCTTCAATTGCTCTTTAACCTTCTGTAACTTGACCTATGATTTTTCAACCTTCTTTTGCTCAGCCTTTTAATGGGTGAAGGTCTCATCCTCAAGGACTATGAGTACCTCGAATTTCTTCCTTAATTCTTGATGTACACGTAGGGGCACTACTTCATCTTTATGCTGAGTTAATTCTTGTTGAATCTTAACTAATTCATTCTGCAATTTCCTAATGACCACTTCCCTTACTAGGGGAATGTAGGCAGGTGTTTCCTCTATTTGGGCCTCATAATCCAGTGTTTCCATAGGATCAGTTTGAATAGTAGCCTCATTCACTTTTTGTCATGCAATAATCAACTTGGATGGTTTCTTTAGCATTAGTTTGAATGATAGCATTCACAATAGGTATGTTCGTTTAGGTCTCCAATGGGAAAACACAGGGGTCTTCAGTCTGCATTTCGCTATCTTCTAAAATACATTGCTTTGTCTGAGTTCCCTTTGAATAAAATAAAAGAGTCTCAGTCTAGGTTTCAACATCTTCCCTAGAACAATGTTTTGTCTGGGTCCCTGTGGTCTCCAATTTTCCTTTCAATTTTCTGACCTTGATTGCTTCCTTCAACTATTCTCTTAGCTGCTTAATTATTTTCTTTTGCCTCCTATATTTCTTGAGCTTTTTTCTGAGTCTGTCCTTGTAGGTGTTCTTTGTTGTGAGACTTCTGACTGGTGGTGGTACAGTTGCATTTACCTCAGGTTCATGTTTAGGTGGAATTGTGTTGACACCAGAGTGAGGTTCTATTGTAATCATATCTCCTAATGGATCTTCACCTTCCATGTCTATTTTGTCATGAATTTCTCTCCCAGGAGACCCCAATGGAATGGTGTCTCCTGAGCAATTATCGTTTTTAGGGCTTTCTTATAGTTGGGCCTCGTCGTCAGGGGACTTCATAAAGCTAGTATTTCCTAGTTGATTTTCACCTCCTAGGGTTTCATATGTAGCATTTTCTTCAACCGGGGGATCCAGTGAACCAATAGTTTCTACTTGATTTCCTTCTCTAATGGTTTCTTCTGCAAGCACTTCTGCTTCAAGGGGCTTTTCCATAGAAGGGACTGGTTCCCTCTATTCTTCCATATTATCAGTAAACGACAGGGTTTCATCATGACCATGACTGCCACAAGGGGTAGACTGGTTGGGGGTGCAATTTTTCCCTTCAAAATTCTCTGATTTCTCCCTTCCTTCACCAAATATCCCCATATTTTCCAACACTCTGGCCACCTCTTTCTCATAATCTTACAAGGAGTCATTCTTCGGACTTGGAGGGGGTTTATTAGATGGCCCGGCTTCATTTATTTGAATTGGGGTGTTTTGTTGCGGCTTCACCCTCATATAACATCTTCGTTTTGCTGGGCCCGAGGCCATAAAGGAATTCTTCCTTTTCTATGTCCGTTTTGGACCTGTGGCTCTTGGCCCTTGCTTTTCAGTTGCTGGGTTCTCCATAGGTGGGGCCAGAGTAGGATTTACAATATTATCCCAGGTTAGATGTTGTTGGCACATTCCATGTATGATAATCAATTTGATCAACCCATGATGACTAATGATTGTATGTGGGTCATTTTATTTTCTAACTCGATGAGCAATATCATGTGTTGGCTTATATGGGCCTGACCCAGGTTTGGAAGAGTTAATTAGCCAAACAAATCCTGTAGCTACCGGCCCTTTCGGCAACAGCCCGCGGAGCGCAGACTGAGGTCTCACCCAAGGTAGCAGGTGAGGGTGCTAGAACCAGGTTTCCACACCCTTGCGATGTCTTGATGCAGTCTAGAAGTTTCGCACATTGTTCTATAGCCTTGTGCTGCTCTGCTTTCACGCAGATCTGAAACAAGGCTATTTCTCAATACTAATTACTCACTGAGTTATTATAGATCAGATCTACTTGTAACGGTATTTAAGCAAACATTTAACAGAAAAAACCAGTTCGCGCACTTAAAAAAGATATAGATTTGCATAAACTCATACCATAAACATACATGCATAGATCAAATGATTATATTAACCACAATTTAGCTAGATCCGCAATAATTCAGATTTAACACAGAATTTTAGAATCAACTTATCTTTATTCAAATCTTTCACCAACACATCCAGATCTACCCTGCGCACTCAGCTGCAGGGGTCTTTTCACACAGCTGTGGACTTTACTGGGCCTCTTTGCACACAGCTGCAAAGCCTCTATCTACCTACCAACACCCTTCACTCAAACTTATAGACGCTTAAAGACTTCTCTTCCCACAAACCCATTACCTTTCAGACCAAAGTACATACCAAAAAGTTACCTTCTACCCATAGAGCCTTGCTCTATTTATACATTCCTATGGTTCATGGACCATGGAAAAACTGACTTACTTCCTATTATTATATATTACTTCTTGTGTAGACAACCCTTTGACTCGACTTATTTACAATTCGCGCTCTGTGCCCTTTGTGGAGTCTTTACCATACCTTTCCCAAAATTGCAGGCTTTGAGCCCCAAAACTGTTACGCGAGCCCTCTGCTACCCAAAAGTCCCCCAACACAATCATCGTGACTCATCCCAAGTCACTCAGCTAGTGTCACAATCTTCACGCAAAGGTCGTTCAACAATTTATGTGCGTCGCTCATGCTTGCAACACACTTGGCTGCTAGCTTCTCTACCTGTTCCACACGAGCTGTTGATGCATCCATATCATTGGGAGTTACCTATCCAGGATCAGATACTACTTGCATATGTGTTATCTTTCCTTCTATGGCTGTGGAGACCACAAATTCTTCATCAATCCAAAGCTGGATGCGTTCCTTAAGCACTGCCTCCTTTTTCTGTGCGGCATCAACTTGTGCCTGGAGAGCCTAGGCCTCCCTCATTTTAGCTAACTGCTGCATGATAGCGACTATTTTCACAATCCCTCAGACTGTGTCATAAGCCTGCTACAACTCTCGTGCTTCTGTTTCATCTTGTTGTATGGTTGGGTCTTCTTGGAGAGCGGTGAGCGTAAGGAGGGACTGATCTAACAGTCCCGAGAAATATTGTATAGCGCACTTTATCATTTCCAATCCTGCTTGAATTTCACCCTGGCGCTGCTCCCGGATTTCCAGTGGTGTGGCTGACTACGCCTTTAGTCTTAGCTCTACAATTTGTAGATTTAAGTCCCATTGAGCCTTCGCGGCCTCCTCCTGGGCTGTACGGAATCCTGTCACCATGCGATGAATCTTGTCAGTGGTTGGGAGTTCGGCTAGGATAGCTAACTCTGGGATCTTGCTACAAGCGGACATCACAGCTTGTTCCACTTCCTAGGTGTGTGAGATCAAATCATCTATCTGGAGACTGACCTACTCCAGATTTGCCTTGTGCTCCATCGTTGTTTGGAGGGCACGACCTTCCCGGGCACAAAGCTCAGTGGTTACCCCATCCTATAGTTGGTATAAGGTTTCTCTATGAAGAGTAGCCAAGTTCAATCCCCAACTTCACATATCCCCCTCTACTTCGGCCAAGATAACACCTACTGGCAATGCTAAGGTGTTCATTGAATTGGTACACACCATCTGGTCAGTTGCAGTTGTGCCCTCAGTTAATTGTAATCTTACCCCGCCTAGGGGTTGCACCTGTAACGCCTGCAACTGTGCTCGAATCTCCCCCAACATAGTTGTCTACTCAGTGATTAGTTCCGTTGATGCATCGATGGGGACATTATTCAGCGAGTTGTTGTTGTCAAGAAATTCCTTCTCCAAAGCTTTGGCTATCTTTAACTTTTTGTGTGTATGCGGTGATTCCATGCTGCGTGATCACTTGACGGGGGTAGATTCAGTAAGATGGTCTGCGCATTCCTGTATCTCCTGCTCCTGTTGCATATCATGGTCTGAAGCCATTTCCTGATCTATCGTGGTTCCTTCGGTTGGCACTTCCTTAGGTGCTTCCTTCTGTGAAGTTGCCTGTTGTCCCCGACAGGCCTTTTCTGCCAGGTTAGTGAGTCGTTGCTGGAGGTCCTCTTTGTGTTGTTGTGTTACCATTATTTCTAGTACAGCCTTGGCTGGGGTGCGCCATTTAGGGGGCCATGTTGCTAACACTGCATAAATGACATCGTCTGTTGCCATGAACAAAAGTGTGACCCATGCTCGCTTCAGATCCTTCCATGCCCGGATATATAAATTATGCGTGTTCGCTTTGAACTCGGTCGTGATTTGCAAAATGTTGTAGATTGTTGGAGACGTTCATGGCCTGCAAGAAATCCGTGTCTAGATAGTGTTACACAGCAATTTGTCACCGTCCCTGTTACCCTTTCTCCCGCACCTTGGAGGACTCATTCCAGGACCTGTGAGAAGTGACATGACCTGGAAACACTTGCATTGTATTCCCCTGAGTATGAACTTCATTTTCCCTGAAGACATCTCCTACAAAAAACCCATAAAAACAGCCATTTTTCCATTAACGCAGTTTCACTGTGCATCACTCACGCCAATGGGGGAAATCCTCCAAAGAGGGCGCACCAGTTGGCACTCTGTCACAGAGTCGCACTCACGCCAGCCAAAATGGGTGATGTTTTTTAACAAACCAACAGTCGAAGATTCATCCTAACCAACTCCTGGACTGAATCTATCTTGAGTTGGGTGGTTTGGCTTCAAATCTCCATAGAGGGGAATTGGTTTTCCAACTCTCATGGAAGCTTCTTAGTGATAAATCCAATCCCATGAATATTGTGGATGATCCCAACTTCCCCCTCTCTATCTCTAAAAGCTTGTCCATTTTCCTTAGGCAAGCTAGTTCCAAAGATTGAGAATTGTCAAGTTCATGCTGCAAGAAGCCTTCTTCATTTCCATAAGGCCAAATCTAAGTAAGGAGATTCTTGTCTAATAACCAAGGAGAGAGAGGCTTGTTCCCATTCCCAACAAGCTTTACAAGACATGTGTTGTTGATCACCCAGCCAAAGGAGGATTTGACGTCAGAACTATGGTTGTATTCTTCTTTGTTTATCAATAATAAACGACTATTATTATGGTTCCACTCTTATTGTTCTTTGTAATGATGATGAGTTATATCCTTTCTAACTAATATATAGTTGCATCTATTGGATTTTATGCTTGTGTTTGTGTCGTTCTTTGTATGTGCAGGTGTCCATTCATGGAGATTGTATGGATCGTGACCGGCCGGAGCAAAGGAACGGGAGCGTCAACTCTTCTACAAGCACTAGTGTTGGAATCCAGGTAGGCCCTCATCATCGGTCTTTAATTTGCAATTAGGAACTTGTGTGATAGTGTTGTATGATTGTTGCTAGACCCGATTTGGGCTAGTAGGGATCGCCTCTGTCCGCAGAGGGGATTTAACTCCACAACAATTTGGCGACTCCACTAGGGAGTTAGCTTTTTGTCTTCGTTGTTTGATTTGTAAACTTTAGACAGAGCCTAAAGTATGGCCAGATAGCCTTTGAAACGCTATTGCTCTGCATTAGCGAAGTAGATCAACGCCACTTCAGTCCATCTCCGGTTTGGTTTACGAACTAAACAACTTGGAACTTGTCTTGTTTCTTGGTTGTTTCTTGGTTGTTTCCTGCTTGGTTAGCCTTCTAGGTTGAGTTCTTGTGTTGTTTCTCATCCCTTGGTGTACCTGGTTATTGTTGGCCTAGCATTGGCTTGCTTTTTTTTTATTTTTGCATAGAAAACTTGACTGACGCGCTTTTATAGCGTTACAGTCATGCCAATTGGCGCTAGTTGCTCATTGACAACCTGCGCCAATCCTCAAAAGCCGCTAGTTGCAGCCTGACAGTCACACCAGGCCTGGGAACTTTTGAAGTTTGCTTGGTTTTCAACCTCCTGAGCTTGGTTTTTGTTCTGGGTACCTTTTTTTGACTACTTGAGTGTAGGGGTGATTTTAGGGGCGAATGTTCGCCCTTTGGCGAAATTAAGGGGTTTAAAATTTTTAGTGGGCGAATATTTTGTATCATAGTACATGTTTACAAATCACTTCAAATAGCCCACCTTATTTTAAGGGAGAGGGTAAAAAAGGTAAATTTAGCCCTTGAAATTAGGAGTTACAACCTTCCATTCGCCCATTTTCAAGAATAGGTTTTATTTTAGTGAATCCTATGGGCCAAATACCATATTTATAAAAGAGGTATGGTAAATTAATAAAAATATAAATAAATGAGAGGTATGGTAAATAAATAAAGCAATTTTTATATTTATTCCATAAGTCACCTTATATACATGCAAGGTTGTAAACAAATAAAAATATGAGTAAAGTGGAGGTATGTAAATAAATAAAACGTCTTTTTATACTTACTCAAAAGGTATGGTAAATAAATAAAAATATAAATAAACTAGACGCATGGTAAATAAATAAAACCTCTTTTTATATTTAGTCCATAACCGTTCTATTTATGAAGGCTCAAGAAAGAGGTTTTATTTAAGTGAATCCTATGGGCCAAATACCATATTTGTAAGGTATGGTAAATAAATAAAAATATAAATAAACTAGACGCATGGTAAATAAGTAAAACCTATTTTTATATTTAGTCCATAACCCTCGTTCTATTTATGAAGGCTCAAGAAAGAGGTTTTATTTAAGTGAATCCTATGGGCCAAATACCATATTTGTAAACGAGGTATGGTAAATTAATAAAAATATAAATAAGCGAGAGGTATGGCAAACATATAATTTTTTTTTATATTTACTCCATAAGTCACCTTGTATTTATGAATGGTATGGTAAATTAATAAAAATGTAAATAAACGAGAGGTATGGTAAACAAATAAAACATTTTTTTATTTTTTTATATTAATACCATGCAAGAAAACATTATTAACCCTTAATAAAAATAAAAATGGCACATGGTATTGACCCATGGTATTCACTTGGAATGTAGCCTCTTTAAATGGGGGAATTAAACCAGAATAGGTGCATCTTTACTCTAGATCTACTAACCCCCGAGAGGTATCAAATATCGTGATATGCAAACTAGCATAGAGTGAAAAAATATTTGATCCGAT
>APFE031503927.1:138460-179773 GCA_000404065.3 Pinus taeda | reverse complement strand
CAAATGTTTGCACAGCGTGCATCATCAAAAAATAATACATGTTTGTCTTAATACATCCGGAGATAACATGTCTCTCAAAAAGTATGCATGAAAATAAAGCCTAGATGACTAATCCCTATGGTGCTCATGGTAGCACGTCACTGCTCGCACTAGGCGTCACAAGAGTCAGGGATGCGACTGGGCACCCCCACCGTGTGTCTCTGATACGCTAACGAGACATCCGCTAGCCGAGCATAATTCGGAATCCCTCGAGCGATACCCTCCAGGTTCTGGATAAGTTCTCCCCCCTCGGCACCTTCCTCCTGAGGATCTTCTACAGGCAGGTTTCTCCTTCAGATAGGGGACATGTCGGCTGGTCGCTCTAGGCCAATGTCTGCATACACATATAATTGTTGTTAGAATAAGCATGTATCAACAAAAAAAATCATAAAACACAAAATCAAAAAGACGCCGTACTTAGCTCCTCATCCCAATCCTCTCCCTCTGGAAGTGGGAGATCAGGGTCACCTGTGAAGTCAGTCCCTGCATATGGCCAATCCTCGACCACGATTAGCTGGCGGTGGAGCCACCCAAAAAACTTTGGCCTCCATGACATTTGCTGACCTCCCCCCCCCTCTAGGCATCAACACTGCCCAACGAGCCATTCTCGGCTCTTGAGGCACCGGATCAAGTACGAAGGCCCCTTGGCCCTGAAAGATTGGTAACCGTTCCAAAATGAACGTCACTAGAATAGAACCATACCCAAACTACTGCAGTTTTCCTCGCTTACCTTTTGTAAGCTACCTCTTCATGTTGGTAGTTACCGTTGTCGCCCAATCAAAGATAGTTGGATTTAGACACTCTGTAGCTAGTATAAGTTGGTTCTTTGTTGCCTCATGGGGTGCCTGTGCCCCCGCAGCCCGTGTGATGGTGAATAACACTGCTTTGAGTGTTAGGTCCCGAATAGTGGCGATATCCACTTTTGAACTGTCGGATCCGAATTGTGCCCCTGGGCACACCTGAGCCATCTCCTCCTCCATCTTCTCACCAGATGACCTGCTACCTGTCAATAGAGGCACCGACCCTCTGCACGACAGTCCTGTGATGAAGTAAACGTCAGATACATCTAACTCCAACACTTGGTCTCGTATACAGAACACTTGCTCGTGTTCGTCCCAAAGATTGATCAAATACCGTAAGAGCTCTGATTGAGCTCGTAGGTAAGGCATGAGGAAGTATTTCTTTAGCCCACAATTTCTAAGGGCTTCCATGTAATCTTCGTCTTCTATGGCCAATTCATCAACTCTATCATGCTCCCTTTCCTTCCATTGGATCACCATTTTGTCTGTTTCCCTGCAACCACAAGACTAAAAAACAATGATTAGATCCTTGGTAAACTAAGAAATGCAGTGAAATTGTATTTAAAATGTTGAATTTTTAAAAATGGATGCACTCGGCCATTAGCACGGCTATTTTTGAAACAGTCGCGCCCATGGGCATGATCCTCTGGAATAAAAAGGCCCATTGGCGCGGGTCCGTGCCCGATACCCCCGCCAATGGGCACAACCCTAGTTTTTCAAATTCTCCCCCCAGAGGTCGATAAAGAAAGCTAAAAAAAATACAAAATGGACTAAAATGGAGTATGAGAAGATGCCTCTTACCTGGAACTGGCGCCACTCCAAATGATTGCACAGATTCGTCGCAATCGTCACCCGAAGATCGCACACCAAAAGCACTATTGTCACTCTCCAATGAGGTAAAAGTAAAAAGTAATTTTTGTTTTTACCATTTTCACATGTTTATAGCTTTTTTAACCCTAAATATGTTTTAGAAGTCATCTTTATGAATATTTTAATATATATTTTTTTCGAAAATGGATTTTACACTTGTTTTTGTGCAGCGACGGGTTTTTGTGCGACTTAGACGGTGAAACAAGTTGTATTTTATACTTTTTCGAACTCGCTAAATACACGAAAAAGTCATTATGGAGTCATCTTTCTGCTCTTTTCTGACTCTCTAAACATGAAAAGGATGTCGAGTTACTCCTCTCGACCCGTTAAACATAAATGAGAGGCAGTCGTCTCTAAACTCTTTCCCGACCATATAAAGACGAAAAGATCATCGGACCTTTGTCGTTTCAGGTTCGTGAACGGTTATGAAACGACGTGGTTTCGATCACTTTTTTAATTTTTCAAGTCGAGATCACTAATCATGAAAAGTACTCCTCGATCGTAATGGTCGGGCGGTTCTTTCAGGCATTGTTTTATACTTTTTCAGGCTCGAGAGACACAACTTTACGAAAAAGGACACCCTGGAGTTTACTTTTTGCTGTCTTTTCAAACTCTCTAAACATGAAAAGATGTCGAGTTCTTCCTTTATCAGACTCGTTAAAACTTGATGACATTGGATTCCATCACAATGACGCTTTACAAGCATATGCTATCCTCGTCAAGCTTGTCATTAAAAATAACCAGGGTACTTGCCAAAAATGGTGGGGAAAATGGAACCAGAATCATTGTCGTGTCGGCAGTATGTCGCTCTTGAACATGGCACTTGTCTGCATTTGTGTCTAGGGGGGACATCTCATCTCATTTTTCACTTGCTTCCGTGGGTTTGGGTGATCCTGTTTGACCTCTCATCTGCTCATTGCCTTGTCACCATGACCTCTGATAATTTGATGTCAAATACTGCCAAGTCCACTATCGTGCTGCCGATATGTTCAAGAGAAGTTGACCTCTGCAAAATAATCAACCTCCCTCTGATAACTCACATAGTCCTGATTCACAAAAAAACATTACCTTCCTCTGTCTCGCGTCGATGATGTGGGAAACACTATGGCCCACCTTCGATCAAGGTCGCTTCCTGTCGACTTTAGCTCATTATCCAGGAAGTTGACCTAGAGACTCCCTTCAGGTGCCTTGGAGCCTGCATGCCTCAATGGCAGGTTCTTCATGTTCGATGCGAGGTTTTCATCATTGGCCTTTGATCGAATGATTCTATGGGTGTTCGATGCCGGCTCACTTGATTCACACGCCGTAGATTGTACCTATAGTACCTTGACGGCCATTGTCATTATTTGTGGTACCTCTCGCGCCTATTAACAGTTTTCATCATTGATTGGTAATCAGATGATGTTCCTGCATGTTCGACTTCGACTCCCATATTCACATGCTTGAACTTGTACTTTGTTCGGGTCGAGATGGAGCACAAGACCCTTGATTTTGTCTGTTGGGATCCAGGTTGCGATTTTGTGGATTATTATGATTATTACATGACTCCTTCACTGGATGGTTGCGACCATGCTTGAGTCTGTTTATCGATCCTCACTGGATGGCTGCATCCATACCTTGGATCTAGATTTTTATGTACTCTACTATGGATGGCTACGCCCATACCACATATATCATGTACTTGAGATATCAGTTGTACTTCTCCATGTAGGTTTTCCCATGGCAGTGTTTTCGGTTGGACATGTTCTTGTAAAGCATTTCACCCCTCTCTCTCTCTTGGGCCTCATGCTTTAGGGGGCATCTATTACACAGCAATTTTTCACCGTCCCTATTACCCCTTCTCCCGCACCTTGGAGGACTCATTCCGGGACCTGTGAGAAGTGACATGACCTGGAAACACTTGCATTGTATTCCCCTGAGTATGAACTTCATTTTCCCTGAAGACATCTCCTGCAAAAAACCCATAAAAACAGCCCCTTTTCCATTGGCGCGGTTTCACTGTGCATCACTCGCACCAATGGGGGAAATCCTCCAAAGAGGGCGTGCCAGTTGGCACTCTGTCACAGAGTCACACTCGCGCCAGCCAAAATGGGTGATGTTTTTTAACAAACCAATAGCCAAAGATTCATCCTAACCAACTCCTGGACTGAATCTATCTTGTGTTGGGTGGTTTCGCTTCGGATCTCCATAGAGGGGAAGTGGTTTGCCACTTCTCATGGAAGCTTCTTAGTGATAAAGCCAATCCCATGAATATTGTGGATGATCCCAACTTCCCCCTCTCTATCTATAAAAGCTTATCCATTTTCCTTAGGCAAGCTAGTTCCAAAGATTGAGGATTGTCAAGTTCATGCTGCAAGAAGCCTTCTTCATTTCCATAAGGCCAAATCTAAGTAAGGAGATTCTTGTCTAATAACCAAGGAGAGAGAGGCTTGTTCCCATTCCCAACAAGATTTGCAAGACATGTATTGTTGATCACCCAGCCAAAGGAGGATTTGACGTCAGAACTATGGTTGTATTCTTCTTTGTTTATCAATAATAAATGACTATTATTATGGTTCCACTCTTATTGTTCTTTGTAATGATGATGAGTTATATCCTTTCTGACTGATATATAGTTGCATCTATTGGATTTTATGCTTGTGTTTGTGTCGTTCTTTGTATGTGCAGGTGTCCATTCACGAAAATCATGGGGATCGTGACCAGCCGGAGCAAAGGAACGGGAGCGTCAACTCTTCTACAAGCACTAGTGTTGGAATCCAGGTAGGGCCTCATCATTGGTCTTTAATTTGAAATTAGGAACTTGTGTGATAGCGTTGTATGATTGTTATTAGACCTGATTTGGGCTAGTAGGGATTTCTTCTATCCACAGAGGGGATTTACCTCCACAACAGATAGTTCCCTCCATCAAGGTCCAAAAATACTTGGTCTCAGAAGCCCTCGTTGTGTCCTTTGTAGCCTAGAGCGAGGATACCACACTACTTCTGGTAGGCTGTCTTCAATGCTGGGAAATTGGCTACCCTGCGAAAGTTCTCCTGCAACTAGAAGGATTGATAGTAGCAACCATACATAATAAAATGTCTTACCTTTGTCTTGTGCTTCCCGACAATTTGTCAAAAATTCGTCGGATAAGAACTTTGCCCAGTTAAACTGGACCCCTGCCTCGCATTGTTTCGCAAGTGCAATGACAGTAGCTGGCACCTCATCTACTCAACATTTCCTCATTAGTTTACTGGATAGTGACTGGGTAGCAATTCACACCCCTCAGTCTTTAATGCTCACTATTGCATAACCCCGCTTCCGCTTTTCCAACTTATATTTAGCCTTCATTGTTTCGGCGTGACCTGCATCGCTACTTGTTCTGGCTATGTATGTGGGGTCATTCCCTTTTACCGGTAAGTGAGTAATCTAGTGTACCAAAGCAGCTGTGATCGGAATTGGCTCCTCCAACCAAAGAAGCCCATCATGTACCAGACATAGTAACTGTCGGATAACACATATGGTGAGGGTCATGCGGTGATAGTGAGGTATCCATCTTAGATTAAGTAACCCTACCTTCTCCACACCTAGTAACCACTTCTGCGGTAGTAATTTATCTTCGGCCAGTTCAGGGAACTTTTCATTGTCTGCAAGGTCCCAGTCTTCGAACTTGATACTCGGGATTCAGCCAAGAAGCAGCCCATCGAACCTTATCTCATCCGGAAGAAGCGGGGTTTGGAGTGTATTTGTTGCAGCGTCCACGTCCTTTGGTAGCTTGGTCGTGCTGGTCCATGGGGGGATATATGAGGGTCGTGACGGGATTAGGAAAGTATCCTCTTCATCCTCATCTTGAGCGTCAATCTAATTGATTAAAGCTTGCAAATCTTCATCGTCCTCCTCAAGTTCGGTGGTGATTTCTTCACCCTTTTCAGCTCCTGATAGCTTATTAAACCTCGGTGATATCTTGACTAGCCCCATCAACTGCTTATCTTTCCAAGACCACAGTGTGCGTGGGGATTTTGGGACTTCGAGGATTGTGGCGAAATCATCTAGCACTTCCTAGGTTGAGTATAGTTCTTCCGCGAACCATTCTCGGGTTCTCGCCATGGTACTCATGGAAACCTTGGTAGCCAAGTGGTTGTTGGTCATTCCGGGTTCCAATATCAAATATCCCAGTGCCATCTAGAGGTTATTACATGACTGTGTAAATTTGAATGAATTCCTTCCCTCTACTTCCAGCTTATTAACATCGTTTAGGTGGCAAATCTTTTCACATCTAGTTCGAAACTTTCATCTTAATGGCCCACCGCCCACTCCTCCCTGATGTAACTTAACTTTCTTGTCAGGAATACTGGTGTTAACGGTCACTTCTCGAGTTCTCCAAGCAGCAACATCGTCACCTGGGTGCCACCGTGATGTTGTGGACTAAATGACTCTGTAGAGAACCTTTTTTCCGCGTCGGCATCCCACGGACTCGTTTATAGTCCCGCGCCCTCTTTCAACTGCTTTGGGTGTTGGGACTGTGCTTCCTACAGCTAGTCAGGTAGTCGTACCCCTTGTGTGAGTCTGTAACTTCCTTGCTAGCCCGGGTTGTGAGCACCTTCTGAGAGTCTTTGTAGCCATTATCTCTTCATGCTTCGATGTATAGGTTGTATCCTTACGTAAGTGTGGGCGCAGCCATGATAACAGGGTCGTGGCGCATTCGCGTTCCATAGGATACCCAACCTGGCCCAATTTTCTTACGTGTAGACCGACGCCGCCTTCGTGGGCGTCACTACCCTTCATTTTGTTGCTTCCTTGCCCAACTAGCATGCTTTTCTTCCTGAGTCATGCCCATAGGTTCTTGATCCCGATAGGCCTGCTACTACCCTACCTATTATGTACTCCTGTCCATTTACTTATTGACACTGTCACCTGTGCCTTCCTTCTGGTATAGTCCCATTGAACCTGTGGTATCCGCAATTTTCTGGTGGGTCATTTTCCCGAGCGAATGCTGAGTGAACTCCCCCCTACTCCCCTCCTGACTTTGTCACGGGCTGCTGGCGAACAAGACTGCCCCGTAACCCTTGTGCATACCTGCTTCTGATATCTGTGCAACCTTCGCCAAATCTTTAGGCATGTGCTCCATTCGTGGACAATCGTTGCACACAGAATCTCTGCATGATCATCCTACAGCCTTGGTCTCAGGATCGTCGTTTCACGCTGGTCGACTGGTGCCTCCGCCTGCTTGGCATCCTCATCCATTGGCCTGTCCCTTAGCGATCTAACCACGATATTACAATTTAGTGTCGTTACCTCATCCAATCAGTTCTGCCATCGCTCAATCTCTTCATCTGAGTCCAATGTGCAGGAATTTTCATGGTCCCATGAGATTCGTCCGTCCGTGGTTGGATTCCCTTGGTCCTAATCTTGCACGGTGATCTAGTAAATACAATATAGTTCGTCATTGTCCTCGTTGCAAATGGGGTCGGTATAATGTGCTCCTTCGTCTGGGTCTAGCGGAATGACTACGCAGAGATATTTATTCTCGAATATCATTTTTCGTTTCATTAGGTTGATGACTCCATTCATATCCATTGCCCAGTCTATCCCTAGTAATGCAGGATATGGGTTGCTATCATCCACAATCTCTGTGACTTCAAAATCAGTTAGTGTGCTTACACCATAGATGTCTACTGTAACTCCTTGTAGTCTTCCCATAAGCAAGATCTTCTGTTGGTTCGCCATCCGCAGCTGGATAGGGGATCATTGTAGGACGAGCTTACCCATGCGCTCCCATGTTTGTTTAGGTAGAAAATGTGCGTCTAAACCTAAGTGCAGAACAACCTGGTCCATCTCATAATCCCCAATTTGGATAGTCAACTGCATTTCCCGACCCGTTCACAATGCATGCTTGCCCAACTTCCATACCATTCGAGGTTCATCTGATCCTGCGCACCTAGTTATCAACTCTTGCAATCCCTTCACCACTTTGGTATCTCGGAGTAGCTTCATGCATGTTTCTAAGAAGGTGGTTAGCATAGAAGTCTCTGACTCTGTTTGATCTGTGCTACCCGAAGTGGAAGCCTCTGTGAAGTTCTTCTTGGCTTCCATAAATGTTTCCTTTGCGCACTCCAAATCAAACTCTGGTTGTTTCGCAGGAGCCTTGTGAACCTATGCATCCTCCTCTAGTCACTTCCCTTTATCTTCTCTCATAGCTACACCACTTCTAAGCATCATATTCATGTTAGGGACTTCCATGCATGGTTCAAACTTCATCATTTGGACGTTTTTAGTGGAGGTAGCCAGAAGCACTCCTTTTTCCTGCATCTGAGCAATTAGCGTGGGGAAATTGATTGCTTTGTGGTTGAATTGGTAACAGTATGAGCAATGGGTTCTGGTTGGGTTCATGCAATCATGTGTGTAGTGTCCCGGCCCTCCACAATTATAGTATATCAATTGTCCTCATCCGCGTCTAGGTCCCATCCCCCCTCAGCTCCATCCGCGTCCTTGGAATCCGCCCCGCGTTACTGTGGTCGCAGGATCTTGCCCACGCTCCTCCATCTACATCCTATATGCAGGTTTTCGATCCATCAACATCTTGTAACTTCGAAATTTTCTTTCATTGTGACCCACCGTCCTACAGAAGTTGCAAAATAACCGCTAGGGGGGGTGTCTCAGATTTTGTAATAGATGACAGTTGTCTGTGGCATGCTTTCTTCCCTCCTGGCATATCACCCACCAGAGTGTAGGCGTCACGTTTCGCCCTACTTGTATCTCTGGTCACAATGGTATTGGTCCCCTTAACCCCACATATTTGGCAAAGACCAGACAGTGTTCCTTGTCATGGCCCTGGCCCTTACATTTGATACACCACACTTCTTCATGCCCTTCTAACCACAGCGCCTGTCCTTATTTCAAACTTCGTATCTCTAAGGATAAGTTTTGTAATTGCGCATGGATTCGCTAAAATCCCAACCCTAGATCCTATAATGGGGTTTCGTGCAATCTCATCGCGGTCTCTAATGCTTCGGCTTGGGTTGAGATCTTTTGCTGTTATGGCGCTATCCTTAGATGTGGTGTTAAGGAGACCACAAACCACGTGCGGTGTTGCGCATCTACCAACGTCATGTATTCTCACGAATTGTGCTTTTTAATCTCTGATCCAGATCCCACAGGGTTTCACCTGGCAGCATCGCTATCCCTTTGAACCCAATGACCAACTGTGTCTCTGATTTTGGTCGACCAAATTCTTTGTTCAAGGCATCTTGGATTGTCATTATTCCTGCATTGGGATGATCACTTGAGCACTTTATATACCACGTCAATGCACGGTCGTGCAGCGTGCTCACTAGGGTAGCCTTTTTAATGTTATCATTCGTTATACCTTGGGATTCCCGTACAACCTTTACCACAAACTAGAACTAACCTAGTTCCTCATTTCTTGCACCCTTAAATACCGGAAACTTGACTGCACTCGCCATCCCAACCTTCGGTGGTGGCAGAGGTGGAGGTGAAATGGGCGTAGATGGATTAGACGTCGAAGAAGTAGGTGATGGCATAGAGGGAGGTGGTATCAGTGGAAAGCGTTGCTTAATCAACTAGACCGCACTTCTTGGGGAGAACCTCGCGAGCTCCTCCTCGCTCTTCTGTAAAATAGAAATTAGCAGACTCGTCTTTGATCCTTCAGTTCCTCGATAGCCTCTTCCACTCCGCGTTACGCCAGACATCAATAAATGCACGTAATCCATTTTTCACATAATAGCATCTTTATCCAAGTGTTCAACGACTTAATATACTTTCCCTACAATCCTTGGAGAAAGCGCCTTTCTACTTCACTATAACTAACAGTTGTGTCTATCGTGAACTCGGTAATAAACCATCCTATTACCTTATCCAACCAGTGCGATTTTGTCTTTGGATGCTTCTAGCCAATATTCAAGCTCTTTCTTTGTAGGGTTCCAGTGTTCTGACATCAAACATCCCTTAGGAAAATCTCGGTCCCGGCAACGGAACCATTTGTTGGCTTATATGGGCCTAACTCAAGTTCGGAAGAGTTAATTAGCCAAACAAATCCTGCAGCTACCGGCCCTTTCAGAAATAGTTCATGGAGCGCAAACTGAGGTCTCACCCGAGGTAGGAAGGGAGGCTATCGGAATCAGGTTTTCGCACCCTTGGGATGTCTTGATGTGTTCTGGAAGTTTCGCGCACCGTTATGTAACCTCGCGTTGCTCTACTTCTGCGCAAATCCAAAACGGGGTTGTTTCTCAATACTAATTACTTACTGAGTTATTATATATTAGATCTCCTTGTAACGATATTTAAGCAAACATTTAACATGAATAAGCAGTTCGTGCACTTAAAAAAGGTACATATTTGCATAAACTCATACCATAAACATATGCACATAGATCAAATAATTAATATTAACCACAATTTAGCCTGATCCGCAATAATTCAGATTTAACACAGAATTTCAAAATCAACTTATCTTTATTAAAATATTTCACCAATACATCCAAATCTGCCCTACACACTCAACTACATGGGTCTGCACACACAGCTATAGACTCTACTAGGCCTGTGTGCACACAGCTGTAGAGCCTCTATCTACCTAAAAACACCCTTGACTCAGACTTATAGACGCTTCAAGACTTTTCTTCCCAAAACCCAATTACCTTTCAGATCAAAGTACATACCAAAAAGCTACCTTCTACCCATAGAACCTCGCTCTATTTATACATTCCTATGGTCCGTGGACCATGGACAAGCCGACTTACTTCCTATTATTCTATATTACTTCTTAGGCAGACAACCCTTTGACTTGACTTATTTACAACTCGCTCTCCACGCCCTTCACGGATTCTTTACCATACCTTTCCCAAAATGTGGGCTTTGAGCCCCAAAACTATTACATGGGCCCTCTGCTACCCAATGTCATGCAATACAAATTTAAATAAAATGGCAGGTTAACTGAACTATTTTGTTTTAAAATGGCTAACAATTTAAGTTAGTGAGGTTTTACCACATCCTGTCATCCATCACATGTGATATACCTCTGCACAATGACTACCAATTCCTTCCATGGTTGTCTTAAAGCTAAAGGGTGAATCCCTTTTCCTGTTGGCACCAAGTGCTCGCTTGGGTCCTGAAATATTGTGACCGCATTGTACAGAAAAACATGCTAGTCTGTCATGCTTGTACTTCCATTCTGCAAATTCTACAGAAACTCAAGTGTCTTCTCTTCGTGAAACCCTTGTAATTTATTCAATTATTGTAGCCAGCCAGCGCGCTGAAGAATTAAATGAGCTTGGTCTGATACCATGAGCACTGTGGACTCACTTCGAATGTGTTTTCCTCCCATGGTTGTTGTGTTTCTGTGGTTGGTTCATTTGCATGCACTTCACACTTTCGCAGTTTATAACAGCAACAAAGAATGTTAAAGCTATTGACAGGGAAATGATGTTGTTTTGAGAATTAATATCACATGCAGTCAAGTCATTTGTCTCATCAGCAATAGTTGATGCAAGATCATAATCAATCCACATGTTATCCATAATGGTTGTCGTCCTTCCTCCAATAAGAAATAGTTTGATAATTATTACACATACACAATCATCATGTAGTCCTTTAACCAAAAATCAGTTTAATAATCATCACACAACTATCCATAAATTGGCACACATGTTTTTCATGCGCAGACCATCTCCCCTCCAGTCAGAAAAGGGCGTCCACATCCACGAAGCATGGGAAAAACAAGAGAAAGTGTCGTTAAATCATAAATGCAAGCAATCAATTAATAAAAATTGGCACAATATATGACAATGAAAATTAAAGCAGTACACATCATCAGATTTAGAATACCCGAAAATAAAAACAGAGATTTAAATCATTGTGCCAAAAGATTTTTACCCTAAGTGGAATAGTAACAAATGCATGATTGACAGTAAGTATTAATGACTGTCATTAAAGTGATTGGACAAATATTATAAAAGGAATATATGATATAAGTTACCATGAATGTTGGCTTTTTAGGAATGTTATTCAAATGGGAAATTTTCCTTCAGAAATGAATCCATATGTGGTAATGGAATAGAGAGCATTAGGCTATGTCACATAGTACTTCAATACCACAAGCAGAGCCACTGCTGCCAGTAGGCATTCATAGCCTCGATGGGGTTGCTTTTTAACTCCACAAATGAGCCAGAGTCCTCCTTTTAGTATCTAGATGATTCTTTCTATTCTTGCCATAAAGAGACCACTATGCTAGCATGGTGACTAGGCAATCATAGTTCCATTCACCAGGATATAACAAAGTGATCAGGCTGGCTCATACTGAGACCCCCTATCCTCTTTAAGATAGTGTTTGTTGCATTTTCATATTTCTTTATTTTCATATTTTCATTTTTTGATGCTTTTATTGTAAAAAGAGAGAGGCTCATTTACTCAAGAGTCAAGGATGGCATAAGAAGTGAAAAAAATGCCAATAAAAGTTATACTTTTACCCCTATATCATCATATCAAATGGATTTATCCATTTGAAAGTGTAAAAGATAAACCAATATAGTATTAGAATAATAAATCATTTTATGATGTGTCCACAAGGAAGATATTTAGCGAGTCATTATAGAGATGCACCATGTCAGCTTTTGAATAAAGATAACCATCAAAAGGTTTCATAGGTCACAATGGTATTAACATTACTTATTTTCTTTATCTTAGGCACAAATTCAACCAAATGGTTTTTAATCAAAACATAAAAGGGAAAAAGAATGATCAGCAATGAAATAGCAAAGAAAAATCACAGTTACTCATTCTACTCATTTAAACATCAAACACACAAAAAGAAAAATCAGGGTTGCTCAATTGATTGAACAACATACACTCAAAAAGTGTTGTTCAAATGATTGAGCATCAAAATCATGGAAGCACTAAAGTGTTGTTCAATTGATTGAACAACAAAATCAAAAAACAAGAAAATGCAAAAGTGTTGTTCAATTGATTGAACATCAATCGTTCAATCAATTTGAACAGTAAAATCGAAAAGTAAAAAAAAAACGCAAAAGTTTTGTTCAATTGATTGAACAACAATCGTTCAATCGATTTGAACAACAAAAAATCATAAAAACGCAAGTGTTTTTCAATTAATTGAACAACAATTGTTCTATTGATTGAACAATAAAATAAAAAAAGAAGAAAACACAAAAATTTTGTTCAATCAATTAAACAACAATTGTTCAATCAATTTGAAAAGCAAAATTGAAAAGGAAAAAGAAAAAAAAACACAAAAGTATTTTTAATTGATTGAACAACAATCATTCGATCGATTAAACAACAAAAATCATAAATGCGCAAAAATGTTGTTCAATTGATTGAACAACAATCGTTCAATCGATTGAATAGAAAAAATTGAAAAAAACGTAAAAGTGTTGTTCAATTGATTGAACAGTAATCATTCAATTGATTTAATAGCAAAATCAAAAGAAAAAAACACAAAAAAAAATCTTATTTAATTGATTGAACAGCAATCGTTCAATCGATTGAATAGCCAAATCGTAAAAACGCCCAAAAAGTGTTGTTCAATTGATTGAACAACAATTGTTCAATCGATTAAATAGCAAAATAAAAAAGCACAAAAGTGTTGTTCAATTGATTGAACAACAATTGTTTAGTTGATTGAACAGCAAAATCAAGAAACACAAAAAGTGTTGTTCAATTGATTTAACAACAATCGTCCAATCGATTGAACAACAAAATCGAAAAAGTGTTGTTCAATTGTTTGAACAATAATCATTCAATCGATTGTACAGCAACACAAACACAAAAAAAGTGATGTTGAATTGATTGAACAACAACCATTCAATCGATTTAAAAACACCTACCAAACACCTAAAGACAAGAAAAATCCTCATATTTACATGGTGATGCTTAATTAAATTGCAATCAACCGTAAAATAATATATACATTATTCACAACTAAAGAAAGATACAATTTTATGAGAGCAAAGTTGTTGGGTCAACACTATCTGCAACTAAAATTTGCATGGTGGGGTCCTCACGTACCTGTTGGCAGAAAGACTCCTTGGTGAGTGGTTTGAGATAAAGATGCACCCGGTGCCCATTCACCTCCAAAGAATGGCCAAACCCATCAATGGTAGTCAAAGTGAGAGTACCATTATTATGTACTTCTTGAATTTCATAAGGGCCGAGCCATATTGTTTGTAATTTGCCTGGAAAGTCTTGGAATCTGGAATCATAGAGAAGTGCCCAATCTCCTTTTTGAAACGTCTTATTTTTTATAAGACTGTTGTGCCACTTTTCCCTTTGTTCTTGAATAATTGTAGTTCGTTGCAGAGCAAGTAGTAAAGCTTTGTCTAATTCGTTTATTTATTGAAGTCACTTGGTTTGGGCTTCTGTTAGATCCAGTCCCACTTCCTGATCCGTTCTTAGAGTATTAATTTCAAATTCAATAGGAAAAATAGGTTATTTTACAAACACAGGTTGGTACAGGGAATATCCAGTAGTATTTCACCAAGTTGTGTGATAGGCCCACAAGGCCTCTAGCAATCTAGTAGCCCAGTCTCGTCGATGTGATGAGATTGTCTTGGTCAAAATTGCTTCGATGACCTTATTAGTGCTTTCAACCTGCCCGTTCACCTGTGGGTGATATAGGGAAGTGATTTTATGTGTAATGTGGTGGTTTCTGAGAGTGGCTATAATCTTGTGTCCTACAAATTTCCCTCCCCCATCTGTTATCACTTCCCACGGTAAACCACACCGCACAAATAGCCCAAAAAGGAAATTAATTACAGACTCTTCTATAGCTCTTGGCAAATCTATTGTTTCTACCCACTTCGTCACATAATCTGTGGCAAACAGTATGTAGGCATTTTGGTTTGATGGCAGACAAAATGGACCAACAAAGTCCAATGCCCATCATTCGAAGGGCTCTATGACTAGTTGGGGCTGCAACGACATTTCATTAGATTGGCTAGGCCGGCCCATCCTTTGGAAGCTATCACATGCGTGGGCATATATCTTAGCATATTTAAAGATAGTGGGCCAATAATATCCCATTTGTAGTACCTTATGCCTTGTCATATGGTCTTCGAAGTGTCACCCACAAGGCTCGTCATAGCAAGCCTTTAGGATGTCATAAATCGCATCCTCGTGAATGCATCTGCGTATACAAATATTAGACCCTGTGTGAAAAAGATATCCACCAATCCAAGAGAAACGGGTGATACACTGTACAATCTGTTTCCTCTCCCTTGTTCTCAAATGCCTGGGCAGCTTCCCCACTGCCAGATAGTTTGCTACATCTGCATACCATGGTGTTTTGATTACTACGAAAAACAAATGCTCATCTAGAAATTGATCGTCCACTTCCAATGGATCATTTATCTTTGGAACTCGAGAGAGAAAATCAATGACTCGGATTTCCTTCCCCAGATGATCTTTGACAGTGATATCAAATTCCTGGAAAAGCAATAGCCAACAACTCACTCAACCATTTGTAATAGGTTTATTAGCTAAATACCTAATGGCGGAGTGATCAATATACAAATAAACTTGATAGCTAGTTATATAATGTCTAAATTTGTTTATGGCATAAATGACAACTAAGAATTCTTTTTCTGTTACTATAAATTTAAGTTTGGCAGCAGTAAGATTTTTGTTGATATAATATATAGCATAAGGTTATCTGTCCTCGTCCTGGTCGAGGATAGCACCTATTGTTGCATCTGATGCGTCCATGGATATGTGAAAAGGCAGCTTCTAGTTTGGTCCACGTAATATTGGTGCCGTCGAGACTAGTTTTTTTAAACCTGTAAAAGTTGTTTCACATTTGTCAGAACATTTAAAATCAACACTTCCAGTTAAGGCATATAAAGGCACAGCAATTTGTGAAATTTTTTTGATAAAGATGCGATAATAGCCTACATGTCCCAGGAACCTACGTACCTCCGTCTGAGTACACGGTGTAGGCTATAAAAGAATTACCTGTATTTTTGTTGGATCTACCTATATCCCTGCTGCAGAAATATAATGTCCTAGGATTACGCCTTCGGTCATCATCATGTGACACTTGACATTGCTTAAACGCAACCTGGTAGCAATGAATTGTTCTAAAACCTTTTCTAATGTGTGTAGTGCTTGATCAAAGTCATCCCCATATGGGGTAAAGTCATCCATGTATGTTGGGTTGTGTTATATTCTTTCCATCACTAACACACGTAGTTAACCAAGGGGTTAGAGGGTGGGTAGAGCCCCCCCTTCGTTGCACCAATTGCATAGTGGGGGGGTCAAAGGGGGTTTGAGGGATACAGGTAACCCCACTCTATGGGGTCCGAAGCAACACCCCAGAAAATTTTGGTTTCAGAACCTATGTTAGGTTGGGCATACCCACCTATGGTTTTTTGCATGATTTTTGCACATGTTTTTGGACGTGATGGTTTTTGGTCCATGGTATTGGATGCTTCAACATGCATAAATATGTATTATAACATTGAAAGGAACATAATGAAAAATCAAGCTGGTAGTCCCGGTTTTGGGATCTAGGGGAAAATCTTTGTGTATATGTGTTTTATGTGTTATGCTCTCGCATTGTTTATTTTTTGTGTTTTAGAATTTGTATGCAGGTAATTTTTGTACGGGGTTAAAACCTACATTTGGTATCGAAGTTGTTTTGGCTTCAAGGGGACGCCTTTATTGCTGAGAGGTTTCGCTCAGGCCAGTGGTAGACCCTGTTCAGTGGGAGATCTGCCAGATCTATTCTGGTGGTGAAAGAAGATGGCGAGTAGTAGAAATATAGAGATCGAGAAATTTAATGGTCGGAGTTTTGAGTTGTGGAAACTCAAGATGGAGGATCTATTGGTGGATAAAGATCAGTGGATTGCTGTAGATCCAAGTGCTAAATTAACGGGAGTGTCTCATGAAGAATGGAAGAAGTTGGATCGAAAGGCAAATAGCACAATATGATTGTGTGTCTCAAATTCAGTATTGTTGAATGTATCAGGGGAAGCTACGACGAAGGTTTTGTGGGACATGTTAGGGACTTTGTACTAATGTAAGTCTTTGGTGAATAAACTGTTCCTACGGAAAAAACCGTATAACCTGAGGATGAAAGATGGAGACTCAGTGACAGCGCATCTGAATGCATTTAATATTGTGGTAAGTCAGTTAGCATCTGTTGATATTAAAATTTTAGATGAAGATAAGTGCATCAGTTTGTTGTGTTCTTTATCAGATTCATGGGATAGTCTAGTTATTGAAATAGGTAGCAATGCATCTGCCTTGTAGTTTGATGAAATAGTCTCATTCTTGCTGACGGAGGAGATGAGACAGAAAAATATGGAGAGCAAGAATGGTGATGATTTGTCTATATGAGGATGGTCCCAGAACATAAACAAAAATAAGACATCGAGTGGGAGATCTAAATCTAGAGGGAGATCTAAATCTCCAGGAAAACTTGTAAAGATGGTGTGTTAGAAATGTGGAAAGGAAGGGCACTACAAAAGGGAGTGTAAATCTAAAGCTCCTGATAAAGGAAAGGGATTTGATGATGCTCCTTCTGTAGAGGCGAAAACCACCTCAGATGAAGGTGGGGATGTGTACTTGGCTTCTTCAAGTACACAGGTAGATCATGAGGCATGGTTGATTGACTCAGGTGCATCCTTTCACTTCACTCCCCATAGAGAGTGGTTCTGCGAGTATGAGAAATACAATGGTGGTATGTCTTCTTAGGGGATGATAGGAAGGCCAGAATCATTGGTCGCAGAAAAGTAAAGTTGAAGTTGCAAGGTGGAAGGGTTAGAACACTTCCAGGTGTTCTGGATATTCCTGCATTGGCCAGAAATCTGATTTTTGTAAGCAAGTTGGATGATGCAGGTGTAAAAACAATATTCAAGAAGGATACCTGTAAGATGGTTCGAGGAGCACTAGTATTGATGTGGGGAGTACGGATTGGAACTCTATACAAGCTGCAAGGTAGCATGGTTGTTGATGGGTGCAGCAGATTTATGGTTCCTGAAAGTGGAGTAAATAAATCTAGTGGTCTCTGGAGAGAAGACCATGCTAAGGCATCAAAGGCTTGGAAATATTGGAGAGAAGGACCTTCGAATACTTCATGGTAAAGGTATGGTAGAAGGTATGAGTAATAGCTCTCTAGATTCTAATTTCTGTGAAAATTGTGTATATGGAAAGCAGAATTGGGTGATTTTCCCCTCTAGCGGTAAGAGGGCAAAACATTTATTAGAGCTTCTGGATAGTGATGTGTTTGGACCTGTGAAGGTTCCATCACTGGGTAAGTCTGTGTACCATGTATCATTTATAGATGACTTCTCAAGCAATACATGGATATATTTCCTTAAGAAGAAATCTAAAGTCTTTGAAAAGTTTAAAGAATTTAAGTCTCTGGTGGAAAACCTGACAGAGAAGAAGATAAAGGTGTTGAGGACAGATAATGGTGGAGAGTTTTGCAGTAAGGAATTTGAAGAATTATGTAAGAAGTGTGGTATAGCATGATAGAAGACTACTCCATATACACCTCAGCAAAATGGAGTTGTAGAAAGAATGAACAAGACATTGATGGAAAGGGCGAGAAGAATGCTCAGTGGTGCCAGGTTAGGACAGGAATTCTGGGCAGAGGTGGTAGAGATAGCATGTTACCTAGTCAATAGATCACCTTCATCAGTGTTGGAGGATAAAACTCTACAACAGGTATAAACTGGTAAGAAATCCTCTCTTTCATATCTGAGGATATTGGGATGTCATGCATATGAACATGTTCCAAAGGAGAAACGAACCAAGCTAGATAGTAAATCTGAAAAGTGCATCTTTATTGGGTATAAGGATGGTTTAAAGGGTTATAAGCTTTGGAACCCAGTAACAAGGAAGGTTGTGTACAACTGAGATGTGGTTTTCAAAGAGGTGAAAGATGTTAATAAACATAAAGTCCAACCAAAGGAACCTGAGAAGATAGAGTTTGAGCTCAAGGAGGAAGAATTAGACTCTACAGCAGAGGAGGAATCAAAATATGAGGAGCCACAAACTACGGGTGTGAGAAGATCAGTTTGAGAAAGAAGGCAGCCACAAAGGTATAGTCCATCTGCTTTTTGTTCAAATTTTGCTTTATCTATTACTGGTGATGATCCCATAACTATAAAGGAAGCAGTAGATTCAAAGGATGGAAAACTCTGGAAAGAGGCCATGCTTGATGAAATGGCATCTTTGCACAAAAATGAGGCCTGGGATCTGGTGGAGTTGCTCGCTAGAAGGAAACCCATTGGCAGCAAATGGGTGTTCATGAAGAAGACAAATGCAAAAGGAAAGGCGGAGATATACAAAGCTCGGTTGGTAGCAAAAGGTTATTCCGAGGTGCCGAGAATTGATTTTGGTGATATTTTTCTCCTGTTGCCAAAGTAACTTCTATTAGATTACTTTTATCTATTGTTGTTTCATTTGATTTTGAGGTAGAATAGTTGGATGTGAAGACAACATTTCTTCACGGGGATCTAGAAGAGGAAATCTACATGAAGCAACCTGAAGGCTTTGTGGTGAAGGGTAAGAAAGAACTGGTATGCAAGTTAAAGGAGTCTTTGTATGGGTTAAAATAGTCACCAAGGATGTGGTATCAGAAATTTGATACATTTATATGGGAACTTGGCTTCACCAGAAGTAAAGCAGATCAATGTGTGTATTTTAAATTAATTGGTGACTGTGTTATTTATTTGGTCTTGTATGTGGATGTTTTGCTGCTAGTTGGAAATGACAAAGAAATTATCTAGGATTTGAAGACCCAATTGTCCTCCAAATTCGACATGAAAGATCTTGGTGCTACAAACTATATTTTGGGCATGGATTAAAAGAGATCGGGCAAAGAGAAGCGCTCTGGTTAAACCAAAGGAAGTATGTCAAGACAATATTACAGAGATTTAATATGCAGGATAGTAAACCGGTGAAGGTTCCTATTCCTATAGGTGTAAAGTTATCTGCTGAACGGTGTCCCAAGACACAACAAGAGGAAGAGGACATGTCTCATGTTCCATATGCAAGTGTAGTCGGCAGCCCGATGTATGCAATGGTCTGTATTGGACCAGACATTGCACATGCAGTGGGAGTATTGAGCAGGTTTATGTCAAAACTAGGAAAGGAGCATTAGACAGTAGTGAAGCGGGTTTTCAAGTATTTGTGTGGCACTATTGATTATGGTTTGTGCTACCAAGGAAGACCAGGATTGGACAGAGTGTTAGATGTTCATGGCTTTGTTGATGCAGACTGGGCTAGAGATATGGATCAGAGAAGATCTACAAGTGGGTATGTGTTTAACCTATTTGGAGGTGCAGTTAATTGGATGAGTAAGAAACAATCTGTAGTGGCACTATCAACTACAGAGGCAAAATACATGGCAGGCACTCATGCAAGCAAGGAAGCAGTTTGGTTGCAGAGATTGTGTTCAAGTATGGGGGTAGTACAGGGAGCTATAAGGATAGACTGTGACAGCCAAAGTGCAATTTTCTTGGCAAAGAACCCTGCTTATCATTCAAAGACAAAGCACATTGATGTTTAGTATCACTTTATGAGGGATATGATAGAAGACAAAAAGGTGTTGCTGGTAAAGGTGGACACTTTGAAGAATACTGCGGATGCATTGACAAAATTTGTGAGCTCTGAGAATTCCTCTTGGTGTAGAGAAACAATGGGTGTTGCAAGGCTGGATAAATGACTAGGCACTCTTATGGCCCCCTGTGGAAAGAAAACAACAATTGGGAGAATGTTGGGTTGTGTTATATTCTTTCCACAACTAACCCACGTAGTTAACCAAGGGGTTAGAAGGGGGTAGATCCCCCACTTTGTTGCACCGATTGCGTAGCGAGGGGGTCACAGGGGGTTTGAGGGATGTAGATAACCCCACTCTATGGGGTCCGGGGTAGTGCCCTGCAAAATTTGGTTTTGGAACCTATGTTAGGTTGGGCAGACCCACCTATGGTTTTGTGCATGATTTTCACACATGTTTTTGGACGCAATGGTTTTCGGTCCATGGTTTTGGACGCAATGGTTTTCGGTCCATGGTATTGGATGCTTCGACATGTATAAATATGTATTATAACATTGAAAGGAACATAATGAAAAATCAAGCTAGTAGTCTCGGTTTTGGGATCTAGGGGAAAATCTATGTGTATATGTGTTTTATGTGTTATGCTCTCGCATTGTTTATTTTTTTTGTTTTAGAATTTGTATGCAGGTAATTTCTGTACGGGGTTAAAACCTACAATGTAAACTTCAAGTCCTTCATTTATCAGATCAACAAAAATGCTAAGTATAGCTCTTTGAAATGTAGTTGGGGCATTGCATAAGCCAAATGGTAATACTCTGTAAGTGAATGTACCCCACAAACAAGTGAAGGTTGTTTTATCTTGGTCTTAAGGGGTGATTTGAATCTGATTGTAGTCGTTGAAGCTATCTAGAAAGGAGAAGAACTGCTTCCCTGCCAGAGTATCAAGGACTTGATCAATAGATGGAAGAGGGAAGTGATATTTCTGTGTTGCCTTGTTCAATTCCTAATAATCAACACAGATAAACCACTTCGTGTTTTTCTCGGGGACAGCTACCAATGGAGAGACCTATTTTCTATCTGAAATGACATAAATGAAATTCATGTCCAGCAGCTTCTGTAACTCTTCTTTTACAATGTCCTTGAGATGTGAATTCAATCTTCGCTAAGGCTACCAGATAGGACAATCATCCTTTCCGGTGTAGATATGATGTGTACACAATTGTGGGTCTATACCCTTCATGTCAGGATAATCTTAGGAAAAATCTCCTTTATATTTTTTTAGGACCTAAATGAGCTTTTGTTGTTGATCATTGTCTAGGTTATCATTAATGTTTAAAACTTTGCGTGACTCAATTTAAATAAGCTTGTTGTTATGAACAACCGTTTTCTAGATATGTTGATCATCGGTATCTTTCAAAGGGTCTTCCAAGGCTTCATTATCAAGAATTTATTTTAGCATTTGACATTTTACATTGTTCACATTAGCTGGCTGATTGATAAAGTTGTTGATAATATCATCTTCAGTTTAATCCTTGAATTCAAGTGCCTCTACTATTGTGAGTGGTGAATGAATGCTTTCTTCCAGGTATATGGGTGATTATTCAAATATTCTTACAATGGGTAGACTTGGTTTCGCAGGAGGATATAAAACAAGTTTTTTTATAGAATTCCCATTAGCAATGGTCATGCTACCCTCTCGGAAGCCTATGTAAGAATCAACTGTTGCCAGCTAAGGTCAACCCAAAATTAGAGGGTGTCCATCCAATTGACTCTTTGGGTTTATAACAAGAAAATATACTTGATACTCCTATGAATCAATAGAAATCGTAATAACCTGTAAAGTTCCCTCTAGCCTTATCATCAAATGATCAAGATGTTCCAGCAGGATGGTGGTTGGATCCAAAGTTGTAATACCAAGTGTGTGACAGGTTTCTACTGTTAAGATGTTAATGGATGCACCTAGATCAACTAGTGTATTTGGAAAGGAGCAACCATATATTTGAATTGTAACTATACGATTCCCAGGATCTTCATACTTTACCAGAGTTTCCCCTCCCAAGAGTAAATCAGATAAGGTCCCTACAACATGAATGGTGGGTGAAGTTTTTGCTTTCCTCACAGGCTTCTTTACACATAACTCTTTAATCGTTTTAGCATAAATAGGAATATCTTGGATGGCCTGGAGGAGAGGAATTTTAATACAAATATTTTTTAGTTCCCCTACAAGATCGAAATCTAGATAAAAAATTTGTTTAGGTATTGTTAACCTTTCGAGGAACGGAGGAGAAGTGACTATGAGTTTCTCAGGATCTTTATGTTGATCTATATCTTCTCCTTTTTTTATTTATGTATCAATTACAGCTGGCGGTATATGTACAAGTGGGGTTTCTATCTCAATTGATGATTGATCCCTATTTTCCTCGAGGGTGATGATACGTCCCGACCTCAATCTAAGTTAATTACATTCCTTTTGTTCAATCTCATAGTCTGAGCTTTTGACAATTTGCACCAGCTGAACCGGTCTGATATTGGTATTCAGATTCGTTTGAGCTGGTAATTGAGGGCGCAGAAGAGGCTGAGGATTTTGCTGTAATGAATATGGAGCTGATAATGCAGGTTGAGGTTGAGGACCTGTCCCCATAGGTGTGTTGGATATCCCCAAAGGTTGCTTCCAATTCGAAGACCAGTTTAGATTTTGAGAAGTAGAGGTAGGTCACTGGGATGGATAAGGACTACCTTGCCAAACATGAGTAACAGGAGAATTTGGCCAGCCATTACCTGGAAAGGATTGAGTTGGCCAAGGTGTCATAGGACATGGCTAACATTTCCAATTCGAGTAAGGTGATTGGCCTTGCCATGTCGCCCTAGGGTTCTGTTGTTGATTAAATGGTGAAGAAGGAAAGAACTGGGATGTGTCTTGTGACATGCCTGTAGTTTTGGCCTGCCACTGTCAACGCTGGTTCATCAGATATACTGGCTCTATCTCTTCTTCTGTTCCCTTGAAAACTGCTTTCAACCCTAAAAGTGAATTGTTCAGTGGTGTGGTCCTTTGTGCAGATAGCTCATGTCTGAACCATGTCCAATGGACACTCCCGTTGGTTGTGCTTCTTTTGACAGCATGGGCAGAAAATGGCCAAGTTATGTTCTGCTAAGGCTTGTTTTTGTTTAGCTTGTAGGACATCCATGTGCATTGTGAGGGTGCCCAGAATGTACGTCTTGAAGTATTACTGGAGGTTACCAATTTCCATTCATGTTACACCTCCACTGTGTGGTTTTCTTCCCCTGGTCATAGGATCTCAGCTTCCTGCTCCTGTGCGTGTGCTTCCTCGCAAACACCTAATACACAAGCAAACGATCTCATCGTAATCTTCTTGAGAAATATCTCCTTTCACCATTAGTTTAGAGTTGCTATCCATTCTTCTTTCATTCGCTTAATTAAGATAGCTCTTAGGACTTCTTTTGGTAAGGTGGTGTGAGGAGATCTCTGCAAATTATAATGAAATTGTTCGACATATTATTCTAGAGTTTCATTATCCTTTGCAGCCATCTTAAAGATTTCATCTTTTAATTCTCTAGTCTTACAAAAATCTTGGTATCTTGTGAGGAAGGAAGTTTTCATATCATCCAAAGAGTTAATGGTATGCCCACCCACACCCATGAACCATCTAAAGGCTGCTCCTTTCAGATTAGAAGGGAACAATTTTAGTTTTTGAGGGTCGGTGGTATAGTCATATCCTTTGCATATGACATAAAACTCGAATAGGAAGGCATCGAGATCCTCCATGATCATCCCATGAAAATTTGGGATGCTCTGTAAAGGAATGGGTTTCATAGGGGCATTGGCCACTTGGTTGACTATGGGGTATTCCAATGTCGAGGTTTGACCTTGAGGTGGTTGATTTTCCATTTGGTTAAATATGAGCCAATATCCTTCAAGGATTTCAGGGGGTGATTTTTTAGTAAGCATAGGGTTAGTAATCTGAGTTGGTTTTGCAACATTTCCTAGATCTAGGATCACAAGATATCCTTGTTCGAATAGTTGAGGTCCTGCCTTAGCAGTTCCATTGGTTTCTCCCTCTCCTTCTCTCAAGTTACATGATTTTCCCTCTTGTAGAGGATCAGAATATAAATTTGTTGTAACCTAAAGACTCTGTTCAGATCCTCCAATTTGGCTTTGAATCTCAGCGTAAGCTGTAGATGGTGGGGTTGTTTCTCGATGGATTATAGTAGGGATTTTCCCAAATACAATCTGGAATTCTACTGACGCTTGAGACTCTACTTTTCTTATGATTTCGTCTATGAAAGTTTCTCTCCCAAGGTTCACCGACCCCTTGGGTTTTGTGGATTTAGGTGGGGGGTTCTATTCTTTTTCTATCTTTCTATTCCTATTCATTAATAAAAAACCTATTCTTATTTAACCTCTATGCATTTGTTGAAAAGCGGGCTAGTGAGCAAGCACTTTACTTGCTAGTTATGCAGGTTCTTACCTCCCATTTTTAAACCCAATTCTTTTATAGCAAGATAAAAGTAAATCACTTTGAAACACTCTCTCCAACAATGACGCCAAAATGTTGGTGCACTAAGATGTCTTATTACAAGCAATCTTAATTCCTACATTAATCATCAACCCAGGGCAAGTCCTTTTATTTCAAGAGTGTTAGCACTATATATGTAGTGAATTCAAAGGTTAACTTATAATGAAAGAAATGAGAATCATTGCAATTGCTAATGACTATCTCTTTAAATTCAATCCAAACATCTCTTAAAGAAATTCATAACACACTTTGCAATTCTACTTAATCAATTCTAAAAGAAAATGAATCTGAATACAAATAGAAGGAATGACACTTGGCAATCTTAACTATAACTGAAACTAACTTATTTAACATGAAAGGGAAATATGATAATTGAACAACAAATTATAATTGAACAACAAATAACCATATAAGAATCACATGGAAAGTAATCAATTATTAACTTTGAAATCTATGATAACGTTACTTAGAATGAACAACAATCTAATGTTGGAATGAACTTAACCAATTCAATAAAGAGCATCACGCATTTGTAACACACAAATAAATCTTAAATCCTGAATGAACAACAAATGTAAATCAAAATTGTCAATCCCCACGGTAATCAGAATGATATTAACTTAACAATAACAAACAGTAAAGAATAAAAAGAAATGATTATAACATAGGTGAAGCAGTAGATCTTCTCTTGACTAGGGCCAAAGTCTCTAGAATTCCCCGCTATTAGATACTTGGAATACGATTATGAATTAAATACAGTGTTCTTTATAAAAATAAGTAACAGAGTTACAACATCACTAAGATGAAAGTATTATACGTCCAAAAGAATAGTTACAAACTGTGGATTTCTAGAATAACTATTCAATTTGCCTTTCAGCCTTATATAACATTTGGAAAAGTAAATAGATAGAAGCGAATCCTCGGGATCAAGGGATCCTAAGGATTTCACAACACTTGATCTGATTTTGTCATAAAATAGCGTCGGGATTGCTCAACCTTCTATTGTCTTCCATGCCCAAGATGTTGCCTTTTTCCTTTACTGGCTACTGTTGTTCTGTCAATTGAACAACCATCATCCAATCCACGTCTCTACACATAATGATAGTCAAAGTCAGTTTTCCATGCCTAGATTTATCTAATTTGTTACTGATTAATTTTACCCAACTTTGGCTATTGTTTCCTCTACTTTTATCCATAAAATGAAGATAAACTTGTGAAGAAAAATGCTTAATCAAGCTATTTTCGAGGAGAAAATGTACCTTTTTCTCAGCCCAACACTCACAAAGAACAAAGAATTCATGAGATCCTTCCCATGAGGTCTTCAACAGCCTTGCCACTTTTCTCTAGTAATGTGGTATTCATCCATGTTGCATAAGCTACTGGATGACCCTTCCACTTAACCAAATACTCATAGTATTCCTTGTCGCTGATCTTCTTAGTTAGTCTTTTCTCTGAAATCCTATCTAGTTGCAAAAGCTTTGTTGTTGGTAACTGCATCTGCCACTGCATTTGTTGTTATCCACTGTCTTCTGATGTTTGTACCTCCTCATCTGGAAGATACTTGTATAGATTTGCAACATTGAAGATGTGAGAGATGCCAATCCTTGGTGGAAACTCAATCTCATATATCATTGGATGAAAACTTCCTAAGGATCTTACAAGGACCATTTTTCATTAATTACAGTTTATTATACTCTCCTTTAGGAGATCTTTCCCTCCTCAATTGTGCCAATACTAAGTCTCCCACTTCAAAGTTTTGGTCTCTCCTCTTAAATATCTTCCTTGGACTTCTATTTGAGGTTGCATTATTGTAATATTATTTCACTTGTTCAGTGATCTCTAGGATAGATATAAGAAAATATTTTGTTACTGCACTCCTATGGTGTTCTCTCCCCAAGTTTTTGAGTTTACGAACTCCTCTTGGATGCATCTCATACATAATCTGAAAAGGACTTTGACCAATGCTTCTATTTGGAGAATCATTGTAGGATTCAACCTGGGCAAGCACCTTATCCCATTTCTTGTGATGGTCTCCAACAAATATCCTCACGATATTCCCCCAAATTTGATTAACTAATTCAATATGCCCATTAGTCTTAGGGTGATTTGCTAAAATAAAGTTCACTTTAGTTCCAAGATTCTTCCATAAATTCCCCCAAAAATGTCCCAATGATCTGGTGTCTCTATCTGAGACAATGCTCATGGGAACTCCATGTAGTCTCACCACTTCTCTAAAGAATAAATTAACAACATGGGTAGCATCATAGGTTTTAAAAAAGGGAACAAAACAAGCCATTTTTTAAAATATGTCTACTACGAAAAAGATTGCATCATTGCACTTTCAATTTTTCGGTAAACCTAATAGGACGTCCATGTTTACTGAATCTCATGGCTTGTCTGGAACTGTTAATAGTGTCTACAACCCTGTATTCTAACTTTTCCCTTTCACATGTTGGAAAATTCTACAGTTGCTCATGAACTTCTACACATCAGTCCTTCTCCTTGGAAAAAAATAAAATGCTTCAAATGCATGTATGTCTTTTCATGTCCAAAGTGTCCACCAAGACCTTCACTATACTTCTCTTTAATTAAATTCTCCCTCATTGAACACTTTGGAACATATAGCTGATTAGTTTTGAACAATAGTCTTTTTTGAAGCATGTAATCAAGCCACTAACACCTACTTTAGATTGTTTCCTTTTTAAAAGCTTTATAGGCCTCTCTAAAATCTCCATATTTCTCATCAAACTCCTTCATGAAGTCCAACCTCATGATCTTGACTTGACTTTCCTACATAGTTATATATTTCCTACTGCTCAAAGCATCAACAATTTTATTATCTTAGCCACTAATGTGCTTCAAAACAAAAGTAAAATTTTGGAGATATTTGATCCAATTGACATGTTTTTGGCTCAATTTTTGTTTTTGTATGATGTACTATAGAGCATGGCCACCTGTGTACAAAACAAATTCTTTAGACATTAAATAATTTCTACATTTCTTTGGAGCTTGAACCACAACATTGAACTTGTTATAAGAAGTATATATTCTTCTGGACTCATTCAATTTCTCACTGAAATAGGCTATGATCTTATCCTCTTGGCTTAACACAAAGCCAATCACTTCTCCACTAGCATCACATTTCACTTTGAAAGGCTTGTCGAAATATAGAAACACTAGAATAAGTTGTTCAGTGATCTTCGTCTTAAAACATTGAAATCCCTTTTGTACTTCACTAGTTTGCTAGAATAGTTTTTTGTACTTCTTTATTGTCTCCAAAATTGGAGCACGTATCCTGTAGAAATTCCTAATGAAATTACTATAAAAACTAGCAAAACCATGGAAGCTTCTAACTTCAAAAATGCTTTTAGGAGAGGGCCAATAAAAAATACATCTTTCCTTCTCAAGATCCACCTTCACATCATCCATGGATATAACAAAGCCTGAGTACACAAATCTTCAGGAATGAACATGTATTCAAATTGATAAGTAATTTCTCTTGTTACAACTTCTCTAATATATACCCCTCAAGTGTTCTTCTTTGGATTGGCTACAAACGAAAATGTCATCTAGACATACAATAAAAAAATTCCCTATAAACTCCTTCAACACCCCATTCACCAATCTCATGAAGTTATTGGGTGCATTAGACAACCCAAATGGAATCACCAACCATTCATACAACTCATCATTTGTTTTAAAGGTTGGCATCCACACATCTCCCTCTCTCATCCTAATTTGATGGTATCTACTCTTGAGAACAATCTTAAAGAAACAACTAGCACAACTTAAACATTCCAACAAATCATCTATGTGAGGTAAAGGAAATTGATAATTGATTGTGGTGTTGTTCAATGCCCTAGAATCTTGACACATGTGCCAACCACCATCTTTCTTAGTGGTAAGCACTATAAACACTAGACATGGACTAAGGCTTTCTTTGATTAGCCCTTTGTCCCATAACTATTGAACTTTCTTTCTGATTTCTTCATTCTCTTTAGGGAAATTCTATATGCAGCTTTATTTTGTAGACTCTCCTAGTATCAAGTCAATATGGTGACTTATACTCCTCACATGTGGCAATGCATTAGGTAATTCATCCACTACACTATCACTATACTCATTCAATATATCTTGAATTTCAAAAGGAAAATCAGTCACATTAATGGAAATAGGAATTAGCCTAGGTTTACAAGCCAAAGAAAATCTCACCTTATTATCCTCCATCTACTGCAAATATTATTTCCCACTCAGCAACAATTCCTTGAAATCAGTGCTTTTTGATGTCCACTCTTCTTGTAAAGGCAACAAGGTACGGTTGATGCCTTCCTTCTAGAATTTGTGGATGTTTTTTTCCCCATCATGCACAACACCTCTTTCAAACTTCCATAGTCTACCCAGTCGAATCTGGCACGCATCCATGGGCATGATATCACATAATATTTTGTCTTTATAGCTACCTATCTGCAACTCCACTTCACAATGTTCATTCACCAACCATTGATGACCCTTTCGAATCCTTTACAGCTTATAATGTGTGTATGCTTCATTTTCTTTAGATTCAATTTGTCCACCACTTTTGTAGACACTAAGTTTTTTGTCCTGCCACTAAAAATCACCACCTTGCAACATTTTCCTTTTTATTTTCCAAACATTATTGAACAAATCCTTCCTCTGAGTTGGTTAATAACTTCCTTCTTTAGCTTCAACAACACTATATTGAGAAATAGAGACTCTCTTGTCTTTGGTACATTTTCTGCCTCATGTACCTTTGGTTCCCCTTCTTCTACTATGGCAACAATAAAATATTTCTGGCCCACATCTCTATTTTTTGGACATTCCCATGCCATATGTCCAAGATTTCAACACTTATAGCAATGAATATATTTTACTCTTCCCATTCTTCATCCTCTAGAAAATGATCTTCACCCTCTGAAGTCTCCCTCTTTCTATTATTATGGACTTGAGCTACTAGATCCTTCCTTTTTTGTTATCGATATTCCTCTACTTCATTGTTGTCCTCCTCCTCTAGCAATGTTTTTTCCTCTACCAAATTCTTCCTTGCATGCTTCTCCTCAGCCTTCAAAGCTAGCGGGTCTAATTTTTCCTCTGTTATGGTCAATAACACATTGATTTCATCTTCAATGTATAGCCTAATACCATGTTGACAGTGTTGGATTCACAAACATTCAAGGGATATCCTCGATATGAAGTCCCAATTAGACCTCACACCATTTGGTGTAGGAGTTCAATCTAGTATGACCCATTTGGCATTTACTTAGAGATTTGCCTTAGCTCTTGTTGTTCAGCACATGAGAGTGTTACACTGGTATCTTCAAAAAGTGAGGTGAGTCTACCTAGTGAGTGTGTAACATAGCTGTGTCTAGGTTCTCTTACTGCAAAAGGGGGAGACTAAAGTGAGCCTTTAAGTGAGAGGTAATAGTACCGCCCAGGAAGATACACACACGAACCAGGGAAGTTTTGTCCATCATCCAGTGGAATAGTCCACAGTGGATGGGGAAATCTTTAAAATCGAAGTACAAGGGAAGACACGTCCACCATCCAGTAGGGTAGTCCACAACAGATGTGATGGTCGTTATAACCAGTAAACAAGGGAGGTTGGTATAATATCCCACAGAGTAGTCCACAAGGATGAGATAATAGTGGTAACCAATACATCACATTCAAAACAAAGTAAGTATTAAAACAACTGAAATAGTTCAACTTTCTTAGTACATGTGAAACAAACATGGATTACAAATGCCGAAAGAATAGTCCTACACATATCTACAAAACATACATGAAAATTTTTTGGCCTTAACATGCTTCTGCATTAAGAAAAATTTCCAAGACACATATGTACATCATACATCACTAGCCCTAGTAATGGGACATTGGAGCCACTCCTTGCTCCTCAAATAATTGACTAAAAACTCTCAATGCTTTGTGGGAGGAGCCAAGGTGAAAAGTGTGTGCTCATACAATGAGAGGGGTATATATAACCAAGGGTGATGCTTGACCCTTGTGACTCTTGGACTACCCTCATGACCATTCAACTTTCTATGATTTTTTAACTGACATGACTTCATATTCATGTGTGTCCATTGGACTTTCACTTTACATTACATTCGATTTACAATAGATATGGCCCATATTAGTGATGTGGCCTTTGACACCTCATGACATAACTTGACATGACACTGCTGACATGGACTAGCATTCTATGGTGGCAATGTCAAGTTGTTGTTGTTTCTGAGTGATGGATGTGTTCTTAGATGTTCTTTCTTTTCTCCTCTGCATGGCTTGATGTTGCAGGGTCTTCAACGATCTTTGGTCTTAAAAGGTGGTTGCATGCATGCATTCCGTTTTCTTTCTCTTGATGATATTCTTTCATCCATATGGCTGCAAGTGAGTCTTATATCATGTTCACTCCTTCTTCATCTCCTTCATCGTCTAGCCATGAACTAACAATGTACATGTTCCTGAAATTCACTCATGATGGGACGACATCAAATCCAAAACCTCCTAGTCTAAGATGATGCATTATTATCCATGGACTAGGCCCAGGACAAATGAAAGGTTGGGAAGTGGGCCCAACAACTATGCATTGGGAAATTCCATGTGACTGGGAGGGAGACTCATCACTGAGACTGTGCAGAGTGAATCTTAGTCTTGACTGAGGAACTCCGGAGCATAGTATTCCTCACCGAGAAAAATTGCGTAAAGGCCACTGAGAGGCAGGATTGCACAGTTGATATCATTAGTGGCAGCTGCAAGGTGAGACCCTGGGAGGCAGGGTTACGCAATTTTCTGAGGGAAGGTAAGACTGGTTAGAAGAGGGACCAAAGAAGACAAACTTGCGCATTTTTTGGGATCAGTGAGTCCTAAATGACTGAGGTCCTTGGGGGGACACCTCTGCACAGTTCTAGGAGGCAAAGAAGGTTGAGGTCTCTATGCATTGTGGGGTTCCAGAAGGTATGGAGGAGGCTTGATGATTGATCTTGTGAAATGCATAGTTTCGGTTGATCTTGAGGCAACTTCTATGTAATTATGGGAAGGAAGGCATGCTCCTTAACTCTCGGATTTCACAGTGTAACTATCTTGGGGATAGCCTTTGTGCACTGTACAGTTCCAGGTAATAGAGCAAGATCATTGAGGGTTGAGACTGCATAGTGAAGATTAGTCGAGGTTCGGTGAGGGAGAGTTGTCCGATCAGAAGGATTTCTAGGAAAATGGCTAAGTGTGGGAGGGAAGTGAACTTGTGAGGAGCTTGACATTGTGATCACACACTTTGCATACTTCAACGACATGGTGACATAGACCACCAGAGTAGTAAGACAAATCATTACCCTCTATGATACTATCTAGATCCAAAAGCGACAAGTATGACACTTGAGATAGACCTTGGGATGACCGTGGTGACACTTGTGCAAAAATGCTTAAAACTTTGTGTATGAGTGTGACTGATGTTTACATAGCTAGGAAAACTCAAACACACAAAGAAAAACCTTCTAAATCACCATAATAGAACCACAATCATGATAAAGCAATCAAATGAAAAAAGATGACAGTTGGTCAATCAAGCAGAAGGGGTGAAAAGACTCTGATGGAGTTCATAGAATGAGCTCGAGTGATTGCAGCCATAATGTTTTGAACTAGGAAGAGTAGTTTGGCTCGTGAGCTTATTTTAAGAGTATAGTTTTTCATATCTGGTGTTGCATCATGTCCAGCAGGCCTGGACAGTACCCTAATGGAGTCATGCAGTAACACAAGCATTGCTCCACCATGAGTGAGCCTGGAAAGTACCTTGGTGTAGTTTCCTACTTCACCTCTCTACGTAGGAAGCCTTTCTCTTCTTTCTCCTTTGTTATTTTTTAAAGAGAATTGTGCATAGGCACTTATTTATTTTTGGAGTGGAAGAGGGATCCCAACTTATTGAGAGAAAGAGGGGTTGTTCCTTCAGAGAAGCATATAAGGACCTCTGATTCAGGGTTTCTCGTTTATATTTTCCCCTTCTCCATTTCTACTAGTTAGATCAGCTTGAAAACACCAAAGAAGAAAACTGAGTATAGGCATGAGGTTTCCCAGATTGGAAAAAGGTTCATAGTTCGACCAAATATGTCCTTACAGACGCATCATATTTTCCATCAAGACTTCGTTGGCGAAAATTTTCAACCAAACAAAAAGAAGATGGACACAGAACTAGACAAGGGCTATAGTGTCACAAGACTCTTTAAACTTGAGCCACATACACATTTAGAAGCAAGAACGCAGTAAGGCGCAACACTTATTTATTGAAACAAAAACAGGAGGAAACCAATAAAAGAAAACAACAAACAATGAAAAAACCATGTATATAGCATGGTGCGTAGCCCCGGATCTCATTAAAAATAAAATTTCAAGTCTTGGTCATTAATAAGGGAGAGTAAAACTTCCCGTCAAGTGATCAGAGGCAATACGCATGTTGTCCAAGATTCTTGTGGACTGTATACAGACCAATCCATAGGGATTTAAACTTAGTGTGCTTGTCTTTGTCCTCATGGGCTTTGTCCCACTTTAAGACTAAGTCACTCACACTGAAGCTACTACTCCTTATAAACTTTCTATCGAACCATATCTTGATACGGTTCTAGTGGAGTAAAAAATTTTCTTTTTCTTTCATCCTTTCTTCCTGTAACTTGTGCAATGTGTCCATCCTACGTTGAACTAAAAGGCATAGCTTGCCTTGGGATTCTTGGGACAACTAGGAGCAGCCAAGTAAATATTTGGCGAAAGGATGGCCTCCTTTCCATATACTAGGAAGAAGGGGTAAGTATTCAAAGAAGGCTTAGGCGTGACTCGATCAACCCATAAATCATTCAACAGAGCAGATTGCTAGTTTCGTTGCTTATAGAATATGGTCTTTTTAATGATGCGAATGAGGTTCTTGTTTGTGGATATAGCATGACCATTTCCCTATGGATAGTAATTAGCATAATGCTTCAAAAAAATACCATTTTCCATTGTAAAGTCATAAATATTTATTGAAGAAAAGTACATTGCATTGTCAAAAACAAGTGATGTAGGAATGTCAAACCTGGAAAGGATATTATGTTTTAGAAAGCTGATGACTTCTTGATCGTTCACTTGTTTCAGCAGAACTACCTCTATCCACCACGTGAAATAATCTATAGTAGTCAAAATATAGCGATGTTGCTTCGATGAAGGTGGGAAAATTTCCCCAATGATATCCAAGCCCCACTGTTGGAATGGTTCTTCCACTACAACAGTCTACAGGCGGGCTATTGACTTCCAATTTTTGTTGGTGCACCTTTGAGAGACCGGACACTTGCAGGCATAATCACGTGCATACTTCAATAATGTAGGCAAGTATAAGCCAAGCAGTATAACCTTGTGTGTTGTGGTGTTACCTACAAAGTGTCTCTCGACTGGTCTGTCGTGGAGATCATGTAAAACATTTACTGAATCTTGTGCCTCGAGGCACCTGAGCAAGATGCCATTATGGTTCTTTTTGTATAGCACCCCATGCACTACCTAGTATCATAAAGATTTAAGTTGGATTTACATCTTTTGTCGCATCGAAAAATGAGAGCGGACAGTTCCATGCTCAAGGTACTTCCGCACCTTTGCATACCAAGAGCTTTCGTCCGAAGTGGGAGAGGCTTGCTCAACATTGTACATCTCGATTTCTTTCTCCTAGCCTGTGAGCTCTTCTTCTTCCTCTTGCACATTAATTGCTTCCACTGCTAGTTCACAAATACTATGACCCTTTATGGTATGAATTGGTTTGATTTCAAGATCATACTCTTGTAGTCGTGCCATCAAGTTCGCCCTTCTCTCACCCAGTTCTTATTGAACAATTAGTGATCTAACTGTTGGGTGTGGCACAAAGATAATGCAATGGTTTTTTAACAGGTAGGGTCTGAAATTATTCACCACCTTATACACTGCATAAGATTGTCTTTCCATGGTGGGATAGTTGAGTTCGGGTCCTCGTAGGCTTGCAATCATGAAGGAGATGGGTCACTCATTGTTCAACTCATCCTTCTGAAGTGAGTGAAGGGTCAGAAGAAAAAGTGTAGAGAAAGAAGTATTTACTAAAGTTTGGTTTGTATAGATATTTCTTTCTTGATATGGGTGAACATGTCCTTTTCCCTTTTTCCCCAACTGTAAACTACATCTTTCTTGATCATCTCCTATATGGATTCACAATCTGAGCATAGTTAGAGATGAACTTTCTGAGGAAGTCGATCTTCCCCAAGAAATAATGTATAGCTTTCATGTTCATGGGGTAGGGAATCTGTGTGATGGTCTGGACTATGTCTGGTTCTACCTTGATTCCACTTCTGGCAATGATGTGTCCAAGCAGGTTACCCTTGGACACTGCAAAGATGCTCTTCTTGGGATTTAAGGATATCCCATATTCCCGACATCGCTCAAAAATATTATTGAGATGGCACATGTGGTGTGACCATTGCCTTGAGAAGGTTGTTACATCATCAAGGTAGACTACCATGCTCTACCTAATAAGCCCACGTAAGGTGATATCATTGTGCGTTGAACTTTTGAACCTGCATTTACTAACCCAAACGACATTTTTTGGAAATCGAACGTACCCTACTTGGTGCGGAATTTAGTTTTGATTCTTTCAAGCTCTACTACTAGAAACTAGTTGTGTCCTAAAAAGATGTAAAGAAAGGAAACATCTTTTCTCCAAATACTGTTTGTAGTAAATGCTCCATGGACGGCAAGGGTAGTTGTCCTTGTCTTAGGTGCGATTGAGATTATGGAAATCTACACATAGGTATATCTCCCCATACTTCTTTCTAACAAGGACTAAATTAGACACCCATGTTGAATGTCACACTTTATAGATGATCTGAGCATCTAGAAACTTGGTCAATTCTTTCTGTATAAGGGGCTCAATTGATGGATGAACTTTCCTCATCTTTTATTGAAAAGGATTGGCCCCATCCTTGATTTCGATGATGTGTTGGATTATTCTTGTGTCATTGATCCAAATTGGATCCATTAAGAATTTCAATGTGCCATGACTGTATCAAATTAGGACAGACTTCGAATTTATGAACACAGAGCAATCAGGAAGACCTCTAGGCAGTAGCAATTTGCAACCAGTGAGGAACAATGAGGACCTTGGTCAAAGCGTGCTGACTGAGGCCCATGGAGACTGTGCAGGAGGCAAAACTGGCAGTTGGGAAGCTCGGATCGGGAAACGGAGGCCATTTCTGATGCGCGATTGCGCTCACTAGGAAAAACCCCTTGAGAAGGAAAGGCCCCGAGTGCTCGGTCGCATGGGAAGCCAGGAAACCATGGGGAAGGCGCTAAGGCGAAAGGCGGGTCTCGCGCTCCAAAAACAGGCAGTATGTTGGGGGCATCCTTGGGCAGTAAGCGGATTTGGGGAAAAACGAGCGATTCCATTCAGCGCCCGACGCATGTTAGGCGGATGAGAGAGAAAACCACCTCTCATTGTGCGCTAATGGTTGAGCAAGTCAACCGCGTGAAATGAGCGAACATCGTAGCATTTGGGGGCTCCAGATCTGATGGTGGAGATTGCGTCGGATGGAGAAACCGAATTTGACAAGGGAATTAATCCGCGTCATAAAGAAGTTTGAAGTCTGAGTTGACTGCTGAGATGGAAGATGAGTCATTCCACAGTGTAACTAAATTACCGAACCGTTGGGGAAGAACTGGAGCAATTCGTGAGAGGACAAGTGGCCACTTCCCTTTGGACGATGGCGATGACGTAGAGGCAGGGAACTCCAAACGAATAGCAACAGGTGAACAGAAGGGGTGGAAGAGGAGGTGAACAATCAGGGGCAAATTGGCTTTAATCCATGAACAGACAGAGAATAGACTAAAGAAGGAAAAAGAGAACGAAGACAGAGAGAGTGAGAGCAAAGAAAAGACAGTGAAGCAAGAAGCAAAAAAACAGAGAGTCAAGCTGACCTAAGGCAGCGTCGAGCAAACAGAAAGCTTGAGAGGTTCAAGCAATCCCTATGAGGATATCTGTTGGGAATTGAGTAACACATTGGGCTCCTCCCATTAAAGACCAGCGAGGTCAAGATCTGGTAAGGAAAAGAGTCTGTGCACTTTAGTGGCTTGGGGGGTCCAAGAACCACCCTACCAAGAATTATCTATTTCAGGAGACTCAGATTGAGCTCCTCATTCTAAATCTCTACTTTAAAGACACAATAAAGGAAGGCCACCACTGAAAGCTAGACCGAAGACGTAGCCCTGGAGGACAGGGTGAACTCCTTATTAATTGTTGTGTTCTTGCATTTGCTTACTGTGTTTCTCTTCCTGTTTTCCATTTTCCAGTGTCTGTGTATTTTGCAATCTCATCGATCCGTTGCCTAAAATAACATAGACACACACCAACACATGAGTCTGTAATACCTTCATTCAATAATTCTTTAACTGACATCACTCAAGAGTGACTTTTAGATCAAGTGGTATCAGAGCTTTAGGTTGTTAAGGCTAGACAAGCTTCTGTTGGTTTAGCTGTTGAATGCTAACAAGATCAAAGCTCAAATTAGGAGGAGAGTTGGTTGAAACTAATCCTGAAATTGAGAGAGTCTATCCTCGAAAGACAATGTCAGAGGAAGGTTCAATGGGGCCAGACCCTCAATTCATAGAAAGTTTCCTAGCCATAAAGTCCATGGTAGAAGAAATGTATAGGGACTTTAGAAAACATAAGGATGAAGATTCATTAGGCTCTAAACAAGACAAAGGAGAAGATGACTCTCACTTCCATGAACACTCAAAAGGAAAAGGGAAAGAGGAAATATTTTTCACACCTCCTAACAGCCCTGAACACAAAAAGAAAGCATCATTGATCAAACTAGATGTTAAATTTGATTTACCTATATATGATGGAGATTTAAATGCAGAAAAGTTGGACAATTGGATTAGACAAATTGATGTTTATTGCAGAGTGCAGAATATCGATTCAGACAAAATCAAGATTCAACTGGCAAGCCTATGCCTTGGAGGCACTGCCTTAGTTTGGTGGGAAGTCAGAACCTAAGCTGACATGAAAAGACATTGTAAGACTATCTCTGTCTAGAGTGAATGTGTTTCTACAATCAAAAAGCAGTTCTATCCATTGGCCTACATGCAGCAAGCGATGATGAGTTGGCAAACTCTTCGACAGTTGAAAGAGAAAAGTGTGCAAGGGTACACTCAAGAATTTAGAAAGAGAGCATTGATTCTCGAAATCTCATTAGACTCACCTGAAACTCTGTTGAAGTACATTGGTGGTCTACACAGCTACATGAGGCATACTATCCTCATGTTTAATCCCACTAGTATAGATGAGGTATCTGTATAAGCTACTCATCTAGAAGCTAGAGGAAAGAATGGAAGTCCAGAATTGGGGGATCATCCCAACCCACTACAAGCAAGAATGAGGAGAAAAGAAAGAAAAAATAGAAAGCAAGGAAGGCTAACACTGCACAGAAGAGCAAGGCTTCATGCACTCACTATAAAAAGGATGGGCATGATGATGAGCACTATTGGATTCTGCATCCAGAGCTGAGACCTAAGAAGTTCGAGGGAAAGGAGAAGAAGACCATTGTAGCTATTCAGAAAGATTTGGGGTTAGAATCAGGAGATGAAATAACCATTGCAGCCACAGGTATAAAAGGTAAGAATTCTAAAGCATCTACTAGTAATTCTACACAATCTACTATTGATGAAGAAAATGAGAGAAAAAGTCATGAACTTTTCCATATTCGAGTTATTTCCAAATATCAAAAGATTGATACTTTGTTTGATAGTGGCTCACAAGTAAATCTAATTTCTGAAGCAATTGTAAAGAAATTGGGATTAGCAACTACACATCACAAGAAACCATAGCCACTAGGATGGTTGAATGATAAAGCACAACTACAAGTGACTAGACAGTGCAAACTCAAGTTTTCTTTTGGGTCAACATTTGTAGATGAGGTTGAGTTAGACATAATTCATTTGGATACATGTGGAATTGTTTTAGGATGTACTTACTTGTATGATAGAAAAGCTATTTTCTACAGAGTTGAGAACGAGTATCTACTTGTTAAAGATGGAATCGAATACTTTGTAAGAGCTCATAAGCTCAAGATTAATTATACTCTCATAAACTCAGGGTAGATGAAAAGAATGATAAAATTCATGCAAACAATTCTTACTGATGGTTGTAAAGGAAAAGAAACCTGATAAAACCAATGTATTTGAGGGATGTAATGCTAAACAACAAGTTGATTTAGAAAAGGTTGTTTCAGAGTATGATATCTTGTTTCAAGAACCTAAGATCTGGCCACCCAAAAAGGAAATAATACATGATATTATTTTGCAGCAAGATGCTCCATTGCCTAACATTGGAATGTACAGGTTGTCTGCTTTAGAGAATGTTGAAATTAAGAAGCAGGTGCAGGAGTTTCTCGAGAAGGGTTCATCAGACCTAGCACATCACTATGTGGGTCACCAATCGTTTTGGTGAGAAAGAAAGATGGCTCGCGGAGAACGTGCATTGATTACTGAGCACTCAATAAGATAACAATAAAAAATCGGTATGCCCTTTCTCTCATAGATGATCTTTTAGATCAATTGAAAGAAGTTGTGTATTTAACCAAGCTAGACCTGCATAGTGGATACCGTTAGGTTAGAGTTGCAGAACAAGATGCATGGAAGACTGATTTCAAAACAAAGCAGGGATTTAATGAGTGGCTGGTTATGCCTTTTGGCTTAACTAATGCTCTTGCTACTTTCATGAGATTAATGAATGATGTACTCAGGCGTTTTCTTGATGATTTTGTTATTGTGTATCTGGATGACATTTTGATTTTTAGTAAAACGTGGGAAGAACACTTAAAGCGTGTTAAGCAGACATTAGATGTTTTGAAAAGAGAAAAACTTCATGTTAAACTCTCAAAATGTGAATTTGGAAAAACATATCTAATTTATTTGGGTCATATAGTAGGGGGTGGTGAATTGAAAATAGATCCCTCTAAGGTGGCAATCATTGTAAACTGGCCTAAACACAAGTCTGCTACAGAAGTGAGAAGCTTCTTAGGGGCAACGCAGTATTAGAGGAAGTTCATTTCTAACTTTTCCTCAATTGCAGCTCCCTTACATGCTTTAACAGGATTGAACAAGGTGTTTCAGTGGGGAGGCAGACATTAAAAAGCCTTCGACACCTTGAAACAAAAGATTAATACAACACTTGTACTAGCACTGCTTGATCTGTAAAGACCATTTGAGATCCAAACAGATGCCAGTGGCTATGCCATGAGAGCATTGTTGACACAAAACAGTAAACCCATATGTTATCATTCTGAGACTTTTAATCATGCAGTAGCTAACTATCCTACATATGATAAAGAATTGTATGCATTAGGTCAGAGTGTGAAAAAGTGGAAACATTACTTAATGGGCAAAGAGACAGTCATACATACTGATCATCAACCACTTCAATATCTACACTCCCAAACTAAGTTGCAACAATCAAGACACTACATATGGATGGGTTTTCTACAACAATTTCATTTAGTCATCAGATATAAAAAGGGCATACGTAAAGTTGCAGACATGTTATCTAGACCCATTATAAATGCATCTACTATACTTAAGCATAATTTTGTGCTACATGAAAGCTAAATTGAACAATATGCTCAAGACATAGACTTTAAAGATGTATATGCAACTTTGTGTTAAGGCAAACGGGTAGAAGAATTGGATTATCATGTGAAGGACCTACTCTTATATCATTCTGGGAATTTATGCATTCCACAAACTGAGAGAGTAAAGATAATTAGAGAAGCACACACTTCTCTGGTATCAGGTCACTTTGGGGTAAGTAAAACAGTTACACAACTGCAAAGGTTTTGTTATTGGCCAAAAATGAATGAGACAGTTTCTAGATATGTAGGAGGGCGTACTATGTGTGCTAAAAACAAGCCCAACAATAGAAAACTAGACTTGTACACTGCCTTACCAGTTCTTTCTCACCCTTGGGAAAGTGTTTCCATGGATTTTGTTGGAGGACTGTCTAAATCTAGTAAAGGTCATGATTATCTATATGTTGTTGTGGATAGGTTCAGAAAAATGTGTATTTTGATACCTTGTAACAAACAGATTACAGTTGAACAAACTGCAAAATTGTTCTTTGAACATGTATGGGTTCATTTTGGATTACCCACTTCCATTGTATCTGATCGAGATACCCGATTTGTGGGAAAGTTTTGGTTAAGTCTGTGGGAACTGATCGACACCAAACTGCAGAAAAGCATGGATTTTCATCCACAAACTGATGGCCAGACATAAGTAGTTAACAGGACAGTGATCCAGTTACTGAGAGGATATTACAGCAAACATCCTAAGCTTTTGGATGAGCATTTGTGTTATGTGCAGCATGCTTACAACAGAGAAAAACATTCTTCTACATAGATATCTCCTTTTGAGACTTGTTTTGGTTTCACACCAAGGTCTCCTTTGGATTTTGTCTTTGGTAAAGATACCATAGTTGATGGACACAGTGATGTGGACAAGGAAACTA
>APFE031503927.1:120187-137498 GCA_000404065.3 Pinus taeda | reverse complement strand
CAGGAGGCAAAACTGGCACCTGGGAAGTCCGGATCAGGAAAAGGAGGTCATTTCTGATGCATGATTAGCGCTTAGCGCTTAGTGTGCATCGCAAGGAAAACCCCTCGAGAAGGAAAGCCCTGAAGCGTTCAGTCACATGGGAGCTGGGAAAACCATGCGGAAAGCACTAAAGGCTAAAGGTGGGACCCACGGTCCAAAACCGGTGGTATATCGGGGGCACCCTTGTGTGGTAAGTAGATTTGGAGAAAAATGAGTGATTCCATTCAGCGCCTAACGCATGGCAGGTGGAGGAGAGAGAAAACCACCGCTCATCGCACGCTACCTGTTGAGCAAGTCAACCGCACGAAATGAGCGAATGACATCGAATCTGGGGCTTTATATCTAACGGCTGAGATCGCACCCGATGGAGGAACTGAATTTGACAGGGGATTAAGCCGCGATATATAAGGATTTAAGGTCCGATTTGATCGCTGAGATGGTGGATGAATCATTCCACAATGTAATCGAAAAACCAAACCAACGAGGAAGAGTTGGCACAGTTCGTAGGAGGACAAGTGGCCACTCCCTGTGAGCCATTGATGATGACACAGAGACAGGAACTCCAAGCGAGTAGCAACAAGTGATCCGACAGGGGCGGAAGATGAAATGAGCAGTCATGAGATCGATTGGATTTAAAGCCATGAACAGAGACAAAGAATGGGGACATCGAGAGGAAGAACCGAGAAGAGAAGAAGAGAACAAATACAGAGAAAAGAAGAGACAGTAAGGCAAGAAGCAGAAAAACAGAGAGCTGAGTTGACCTACAGCATAAGGAAGCATTGAGCAATCCCTAAGAGGATCTGTCGGGAACTGAGCACCACATTGGGCTCCTCCCATTAAAGACCAGAGAGGTCAAGAGCTGGTAATGAAAAGAGTTTGTGCACTCTAGTGGCTTGGGAAATCCAAGAGCCACCCTGCCAAGCAATTCCGTTTCAGGAGACTCAGATTGAGCTCCTCATTGTAATTCTCTGCTTTAAAGACACAATAAAAGAATGCCACCACTGAAAGTTGGACCAGAGACATAGCCCTGGAGGATCGGCTGAACTCCTTATTAATTTGTTGTGTTCTTGTATTTGCTTACTGTGTTTCTACTACTGTTTTCCATTTTCCAGTGTTTGTGTATTCTGTAATCTAATCGATCTGTTGCCTAAGTAACATAGACACACACCAACACATGAGTCTGTAATACCTTCATTCATTAATTAATTAACTAAGGTCACTCAAGGGTGATTTTCAGATCAATAATGATAGGTTTGTGAAAGAGTAACTGGTGAGATCTTTCATCTTACCTGAATTAATCATAAGTTTCCCACACTCTGACAGAAGTTCATTCTATCTCTTTCTTCCTCTTTTCTTGCCTGGGTTCTTGGAGGAGTATCTTGAAGTTGTCTCCATTGATTTAACCCCTATGCTCTCCTGGCTGTCGTAGTTCCTTTTGACTCCTATAGCCTTTGTTTGAGACCTTCAGAGGAATAGCTATTTTACTCTATCAAACTCCTCTTGTGGCGGAGAGTCAATCCCTTTGTTGGTTCCCTGCTCTAGAAACTTTTCTAGTTCAAGGTTCTCCTCTGTACCTCCTTCGCTTGGGATCATCTCATGGTCCCTGCCAAGTTCGATAGTGCTTGGTGGATTCTCCTTTTGTTCGTTGTATTCCTGTATGATTTCCATGCTATCCTCTTTTTCTTTCTTTGTATGGATGTCCCCCGATTCCCTATTTGGTCCATTTTTTCCCCCCTCTTCTTCTAAAATCTATAATTTCAGTTCCCTATTTGCAGTGAAAGATCACAGCAAGAAAGAAGAAATGAATGCCTCCAGTTTGGTCTGTTAAGAACACCGATGGCATTGATATGGATATTCATACTTGGCTATTTTATAATGGCTAGATTAATTAAGGGTTTGTATAGTTTGTGGTGGGAGGGTTTGTTGGCTCTCAGCATAGACAAACCCTCACCGCATTACTAACAGTTCCTATCTTTATCGATTGGATTAATATTATGAGGCCTAGACTTTCTATAATGTTTCCTTTTGGTTATAGCGGATCTGCAGTTTCGCTGCGCGATACCTTATTTATAAACTCCTTGTTTTTTTACGATAAATGAATTTTATGACATACTATGCTTGACTTGATGATGCTTTGTTTTCGCATTTAAAGTTTACGATTTCCAAAGGCTTGTTTCTATATTGTTGTTACGACTTGTTGAGTCTCAGCCCTTTTCTTCGGAATAGGAAAAGATTAGAAACATTCCTTACCGATTTCCTCAGTTTTGTATATATACTCATTTATTTGCATTAACATGTAGATGGAATAACTCGTGAGTTCATACTGAAGCTCGTTCATGCATTTAGGGAAATTTTGTTGGTATTTATATTCTTTGATGGTTTTCTTCGTTAAATACATTATTTTTTAAATGCTCTACTTCGATAGCAGATGTCTGGTAAATAATAGGAGTCAGACTTAAGCCCATAATCTCAGAATTATAGTGAACATAATTTCACGTTTTAGAACTGAAATGAATTTATACTTCATTATCAGGTTTTTGACTTTCTCTGCTATAATTATAGACATTATTGTTCTCTAGTTCTGTACTTTTGTGTATAGTTAATTACAAATTTCAGATCTATATATCGATATTAACAGAGTCTGTATAATTCCTGCATCTATAAATGACACTGTATTGTCTTCGTCAGACTTAGAAATTGTAACCTTGTAGTGCTTTACCCATAATATAATGCTAGGAAAGAAGAATGTACTAAAACCTTTCAATAATAGATATAACAAAATATATAGAAATATTAATCATAACAGTAATTATCTATCTTAAGTACAATAGAGAATATTGATAGACTTAAACATCTATTCCTAATTAAATATGTTTTTCCATCTGTCAGGTAATAAGAACAGGGTTAGGTTACTTATTTGTTTATGATTATTCTAGAACTATTCAAATAATATTCTTTCTAGAAGGTCTCACCACCCAGCCATGGACCTAGCAATTACGTCCAATGTCCCCCTTCGAGCACTTCCTACTCCTAACAGTCACTAGACTTAACATAGTCTGGTATCCTGGGCCTCAGGACTGTTGTCCAACCTCAAGTCACATACCAATTTGACGATTTGCCATAGTTTTGTTTTTCCACTGGTTATTCCTACCCAGGTCAAGGAAAATCCAAGCAGGCCCTCCTGCTTCTTTTCCCCTCCTTTTGGGGAAGAGAGAGGGAAAATGTTTCTAGCTGTTCAAGGAGTTATTGTAACTATTTCCATTCAGTTTTACTTAATCAAACATTGTTCAATTTCTTTAAACAAAATTTCATGATGTTCTAGCTTTTCCACTCTTAATTTCTTAACAACTATGTTAAATAATTTTGTGTAAAACTTGGTAAAAACAAAAGTAAATATTGTGAAACAAAGGGTGTTACATTTCTCCCCCCTTATGAGGAACACCATCCCCGATGTTCTTCTAAGAAAATAATATCGGATAGGTTTGCAGCATGATATCCTCTTCTTCCCAAGTGGCCTCCTCCAGGCCAAAGTGCTTCCATTGCACTTTAACCTAGGGGATGGTTCGCTTTCGTAAGGTGGTTTCTCTCCGATCTAGAATACGAACAAGCTCTACCAGGAACTCTCCCTCGTGCTTGACCTGGACAATTTACAATTGGCTATTAGAATTGCACCAAACAACAATTTAATGTCACATATTCATTTGTTTTATTACCTGTATATTTTCCCAGTTAATTATATGTCAAGGGTTGTATATATATATATATTTTTAGCAAGGATACATAGAAAACATTGTGAACTCGGATGTGGCAGGGGAGTGCTAATTTGTATGCCACTGGTCCAATTTGTTCCAATATTTGGAATGGTCCACAATACCAGGGTGCTAGCTTGGCGCAACCATTTCACTGTAAGGTTCTTTTTCGGGGTTTAAATTTGAAGTATACATGATCCCCTAACTGGAATTCTTTATGAGTCCTCTTTTTATCAACATAAACCTTTTGCCTATCCTAAGCGGCCTTTAAGTTCTGGTGAACCTTTTTCACTATGGCCTCCATTTCACCTAACATATCTGGACCCAATGCTAACTTATTAACCAGGTTATTCTAGTCTGTGGGTACCCGGCACTTACTTCCATACAATACCTCAAAAGGGATCATGCCCAAAGATTCGTCATGGCCATTGTGATACGCAAAATCCACTAAATGGAGGTAGTCCTCCCACTTATGTGGTTGTTGCATAACGAACATCCTTAACATGTCTTCCAGGACTTGATTCACTCGTTCCGTTTGGCCATCTATTTGTGGATAGTAGGCGATATTGAATTGAATCTGGGTACCCAATCCAGTGAAGAGGGTTTTCCAAAATGCAGATGTAAATTTTACATCCTTGTCGGAAATTACTACCCGGGGTATTCCATGTAATCCGAAGATTTCCCTCATGAATATGTCGACGATTCTATAGTCTTGTAGGTGGATTTAACAGGTACAAAATGGGATGTTTTTCTTAGCTTGTCCACTACCACCATAATTGATTCATGATTCTTCTTACTGTAGGGTAGTCCTATAATAAAATTCAGACAGATCGTCTCCCATTTCCATTCGGGAATGGGTAACGATTGCAATAGACCAATGGGATGCTGATGATTTGCCTTCACCAACTGACACTCTAGACACTTTGATAAGTATTTCACAACATCCTTTCTTAAACCTGGCCAAAAATAACTTCTCTAGGTAGTTGTCAAAAGTTTTTGGTATCTTAGGTGAGCGGCATAAGGCTTCCTTTGAAATTCATTCAGTAATAATTGCTTGACAGAATTTTGGTTGGGAATATAAATCCTGTTTTTGAATGTTAACAATTCGTCAGAAGTTATATCATAGTTAGACTGTTTTCCCTTTTTTTGATCCTCTGCTACTTGCTGCAAAAGAAAAGTGTATTCAAGGTGCTTGAGGGATGCTTCCTTGATAATTTCAAGAAGGTTAGATTGTATTTGACTGAGTTGTATTTCATAAACGCAATTCATTTTCCTAGTTAATGTTTCAGCCACTCGATTTTCTTTTCCTTTAAGGTGCTTCATTTAGAAGTCGAATTCACTCAGAAATGTGATCCACCTGGCCTGCCGAGCATTTAAACATGACTAATTAAAAAAATTTGTTGAACTGCTATGATCAGTTAACAACATAAATTTCATTCCTAGAAGGTAGTGCTGCCACATTTTAAGTGCGTGCACTACTACGGTTAACTCTAGATCATAAGCATAGTACCGATGCTCATAATATTTCAATTTATGTGATTCATATGCTATGACCTTTCCTTCTTGAGTTAATACACCATGGACCCCTTCTTTACTTGCATCTGTGCATACTATGAATGATTTTTCTAGATATGCTACCTTTAGTACTAGTGTAATGGTAAGCAATTACTTTAGCTGCTCAAAACTTTGCTGGCATTCTGCTATCCAACAAAAGGCACACAAATTTTTCTATAGTGAAGTCATAGGAAAGGCTATCTTTGAAATTTTTTTAATGAATCAACGGTAATATCCTGCCACGCCCAAAAAAGATCTAATATCTGCAACATTTTTCGGGGTTGTCCATTCCATTATAGTTTTGATATTTTCTAGATCTAATGCTATACCCTCAACTGATATAACATGGTCCAAGTACTGAATCTTTTCCTTGTAAAAATCGCACTTGCTATACTTATCATACATCTGATTGTCTCGCAAAATCTGCAAAACTATTCTTAAGTGCTTTTCGTGCTCTTCATAATTTTTTGAATAAATTAATATATCGTCAATAAAAATCAGCACAAATTTATTTAGGAAACATTGAAATATGTTGTGCATCAGGTTCATGAATGTGGTTGGGGCATTGGTAAGACCGAAAGGCAGTACTACGAACTCGTAATGACCATAACGAGTTCAAAAGGTAGTTTTACAAATGTCCTCATCCTTTATTTAGATCTGGTGGTAACCAGATGTTAGATCAATCTTAAAGAATACGCTGCCCCCCTGCACTTGATCAAATAAGTCATCAATACGAGGTAAAGGATATCTATTTTCGACGGTAAGTTTGTTTAGATGATGATAGTCAACGCATAATCTTAAAGTCCCATCCTTTTTTCAAACAAACAACATAGGGGCTCCCCATAGCGATACACTAGGGTGAATGTACCCTTTGTCTACAAGTTCATGAAGCTACATTTTGAGTTCTGTTAACTTAGGGACGCTCATGCGGAAAGGAGATTTTGAAACAGGAGCTGCTCAAGGTATGATTTCGATGGTAAAATTAATATCATGTCTAGGTGGCAACCCAGGAATAGTTTCAAGAAACACATCCACAAAGTACTGAATTACAGGAATATTTTCTAATGAAGTCATTTATTTTGTCATGAGAGTATCCTACTTAGACAGCGTAAAGCTGGCAACCTTTTATAATGAATTTCCCAAGCTGGTTAGTAGTAATGGGGCGTAACTTCATGCTTTTCTTGATTCCTTCAATTTCCTTCCTTTGCCCTGACTCTATAAAGTAGTTCGCAGATTTCTCTTTACAATCAACTGAGGACCAACGTCCTTCTAACTAATCCATTCCCATTAATACATCATAGGAAACTAAGGGTAATATATATATATTATATATATATATATAATAATATATATAATATAATATATATATATATATATATATATATATAAATATATATATATATATATATATATATATATATATATATATATATATATATATATATATATATTATATATATATATATTATATATATATATATATATATATATATAATATATATATATATATATATATATATATATAATATAATATATATAATATTATATATATATATTAACATGAATGAGCTGCCCTAAAACTGCGAGTGAGCAATTTTTTGTTTTAGTAGAAACCTTTCTCTTAGCTCCGGTGGTTAGTAGAACTAGCCAAGATTTCTTAAATTTGTTGCTTGGCAACTGACATTTTTCTACCACCTTGGGACTAATATAACTTAGACTATCACCCATATCAAATAAAACAAAAACAGGTTGATCAACAACCGTAATTTCACACTCGATCATGGTGGGCTGGTATTCTGCTTGATGGTCGTCCAAAGCGACATTAATTCTGGGCATACTCCTTACTATATCTCAATCTGCGGAGGCTTCTTGCACATTGGAAAGTTGTTATGTTCAAGCTTTGCGTGGGAAATTTTTATAATAATGGGGTTCCCCACATCCCCAGCCTTGCAAAGGTGGTTTTGGCGATTAATAAGTTACAGGTTTATTAATTCCCTCTGTCTGTTTGCTTTCGGGGTATGATGGAAACTTGGGCGGATTCTTGGTAAATTTCCCAAAGGCTCTTTGCTGATTATTCCGACCATTTCCTACTTTCTGTGGTCTATTTTGGGGTAAATTCCTCATTCTTATGCTTGAAGCTCCTTTGGGTGCTTCACTTTTCTGTTTCATCTATTGGTAACAGATACGATCTTTTCACACTGCATCATCCATCGATCTAAGATAGTCAAATTCTAGCTTTTCCTTCATAAAATTGGGCAAACTGCTAATAAACCACTGAATATTTTCTTTTTCCTCCTGCATGTATGGGACATGTCATAACAAGGAGGTGAATCACTTCACATATTCATCCATAGTCAAGGTTCCCAACCTTAGCTCATGGAACTCGTTTGCTTTTTTCGTCATAATAACGCTCAGTCAAGTATTTATCCTTAAAATGTTTCTCGAATTCTTACCACGTCACTTGTTCTTCATCAATATTTCTCACTGTTTTGATTTCTTCCCACTAGAGAGTGGCCTTTCCCTGTAACTGGTAAACTGCCAATCGTGCTTTGAGTTTGTTAATATATTCATAAACCTAGAAATATTTATCCATGTCAATCAACCATGCTTCGACTACCTCCTCAGATTCTCCTTCGAATAGTGACGGTTTTAAATTTTTAAACTCACCTTGTCGTTCTATCTTCTGTTTTTTGGTTTTTCTTTGGTCTGAAACGTTATCTGAACACCCTTCTTCATCCTCCTTATGTCCCTCTATTGATTTTGCATTTTCCTCACCATGATGGGTTGTTGGTGTTCTTTCTCTATCCTTCATACTAGGGTGTGGCCCTCGCTGATTATGTCGGTCGGAAAGACTCTTGAGAATCTTTTTTTCTCCTGCCACATGCGTTCATTATCTGGCCTTAAATTTATCATTTCTATACGTAGTTGTTGTACTGTTTCTAGCAGAACAACATTAGCTTGTCAATACTTCTCCCTCAGCTGTATCCATATATTCGGATTGGCCTATACATAAGGCACCTCCGGCGGATTTGATATCCTTGAGCTCCTCTACATGCATGTGTGTTGGTGCTGACTTATATCTCTGTGTTCACATTTACCAGCTTAGTTGTTTATTGCATAATTATAAGTATTCTAGCACTTAATTTTCTGTGTAATATTTAACCCAGAAGCCTCAGTGTGCGAAACTTGGCTCTGATACCATTTGTGACACATCTTACTATAATTCATTTCTTTAGATATATATGTATAAAAAATTATTACTCAATTCTATAACTTTAGCGTTAAATCTTATATGTTTAAGCTATAATGTAAACATAGATATGTGATTGGGAATACGATGAGTTTGGAAGATGATTAACTCGGATCTAGATTATACGGTTGATTACGTGTTGTATTGGCTTAACTCCACCTGGAACCTCCTTAAGAGCTGTGATAGTTCTCCCACCTGTCACATCTAGTTCAGATTAATGCCGAGGTCCGACTTGCTGCCAGAGAGTTCGGCCATTGAATACAAGACCTATTCACCATTGGATCCATGGTAGGTGGATCCAATGGCTCTAGACTTTTCCCTTTGTTAACCCTAACATTTCATTGCGTTTCATCTGGTTGTTATTTTCATTTTGTCTATGACGTTTACTAGTTTCAAAACTTTGCAAATCGTTGTGAACAATAATGGATGCTAAGGTTTTATCAACGAATCCATTCTGCCAACAAGGACAAACCGTCGGCTTAGATCTTCAAAAATGATCGTCTTTAGGCAAGCTTCCGATGATAAGGTAAGGTTATCAGTTAATCCTTAGCTGCTTTTCTTGTTTCCACCTTTACCACGAATATCATCCGTTGATGGTAATGATGTTGCAGGTATGCTCCGCAGAGGTTTTCTTGTTTTCTCCCTTGGTCAAGGTGTCAGTATGAGGACAGTCTTCTGTGAGAGAAATTCAAGTTTGCCTTGTTACTGTGGATTAACTACTTGAGGTATTTTTTGATATTGGTTTAACGCTTCCATTTGTCTTATTAAGTCCCCAGACCTTCCTCAACTGGAATGTTTCTCCTCAGGTAAGTTAGAGTTAATGATTTTTATTTATATAGTTGTGAAAGGTTATGAATTTGGAGCTCTAACCCTTTGGATGGTCTCGCAGGTAACCCTCTGTCCTTACTATTGGAGTAGAATCACTCTTGGAACACAACAGAACACAAGTATTCTAAGAGCGTGCCTTCTGCTATGCCTCCAATTTGGTCTGTTAAGAACCTCGATGACATTAATCTCAATATTCATACTTAGTTGTTGTATAATGGCTAGATTAATTAAGGGTTTGTACAGTTTGTCGTGGGAGGGTTTGCTAGCTCTCAACACGGCCAAACCCTCACCGCATTACCAACTGTTCCTATCTTTATCGACTGGATTAATACTATGAGGCTTAGACTATCTATAATGTTTCTTTTTTGTTATAGCGGATCTGCAGTTTGGCTGCGCGATACCTTATTGTATAAACTTCTTGTTTTTTACAATAAATGAATTTTATGACACACAATATGCCTGACTTGCTGATGCTCTATTTTCACATTTAAAGTTTACCATTTTCAAAGGCTTGTTTCTAAATTGTTGTTACAACTCGTTAAGTCTCGGCCCTTTTCTTCGGAATAGGCAGAGATTAGAAAAAATCCTTACCACTTTCCTCAGTTTTGTATATATATTTATTTATTTGCGTTAACATTTAGATGAAAGAACCTGTGAATTCATATTGAATGCCATTAATGCGTTTGGGGAAATTTTGTTTCCATTTATATTCTTTGATGGATTTCTCCGTTAAATGCATTATGTTTTAAATGCTTTACTTCAATAGAAGATGTTTGGTAAATAATAGGAGGAGTCAGACTTAAGCCCATAATCTCATAATTATAGCAAACAAAATTTCATGTTTTAGAACTGAAATGAATTTATATTTCATTGTCGGGTTTTTGACTTTCTCTACTATAATTATAGACAATATTTTTCTTTGGTTCTGCACTTTTATGGACAGTTAATTACAACTTTCAAATCTATATATCGATATTAACAAAGTCTGTATAATTCCTACATCTGTCAATGAAACTGTATTGTCTTCATCAGACTTAGAAATCGTAACCCTGTATTGCTTTACCCTAATATAATGCTAAGAAAGAAGAATGTACTAAAACCTTTATATAATAGATATAAAAAATATACGGAAAGATTAATCATAATAGTAATTATTTATCTTAAATACAGTAGAGAATATTGATAGACTTAAACATCTGTTCCTAATTAAATATTTTTTCCCAGCTGTCAAGTAATAAGCACAGAGTTTGGTTACTTATCTGTTTATGATTATTTTAGAACTTTGGAAATAATATTCTTTCTGGAAGGTCTCACCACCCAGCCATGGACTTGGCAATTACGTCCAGTGTCCCCCTCTGAGCACTTCCTACTCTTGAAAGTCACTAGACTTAACACACTTTGGTATCTTGGGCTTTAGACTATTGTCCATCCTCAAGTCACACACCAATTTGACTGTTCGCCATAGTTTTTTTCCCACTGGTTATTCCTGCCCAGCTCAAGGAAAATCCAAGCAGCCCCTCCTGCTTCTTTTCCCCTCCTTTTGCGGAAGCAAGATGGCAACTGTTTCTAACTATTCAAGGAGTCATTGTAACTATTTCCATTCGGTTTTACTTAATCAAACGCTGTTCAATTTCTTTAAACAAAATATCATGACATTCTGGCTTTTCTAGCCTTCATTTCTTAACAACTATGTTAAGTAAAATTAGAAATTTCTAATTTCTGCGTAAAACATGGTAAAAACAAAAGTAAATGTTAGGGTTCCACCCTAACCCCCTTATTTATGTAATAAGATCGAGTCATAGTTATAGTAAGTAAAGAGTCGATAAATCCCATATTAATAATTGTAACCCGCATTTAATGATGGGACCACAGTTAGTTGCAAATGGGTCATGGTATTAGATAGATGGTATTAATAAGAACCATGGTATTTCCACATGGTATTGCATGTATTAATCCTATATAAAGGATAGAGACTCCCTGCGAGGAGCATCGTGTCTTATTTTGTAATCGAGCTCTGCACTATTGGAGATTGCCCCCTCGAAGAGGCAAGTGAACATTGCTTTCTAAATAATAAAATACTTGCTGTTATTTCTCACTGTTCTATGTTCTGGGTATATTTCTTGGCATATTTGGTATTCTGGTATTGTCTTGCAAGTTAAGAGCATAACAAGTGGTATCAAAGCACTTTCCAGGGCCGGTGGGATCTCCATTTTTTAGCAATTTTTTTTTTGGCTAGAGAGGTGTTCCTGCGTCTTTAAACCATGGGATCTATCGTTGAGTGCATAAACCTTCGGATTTGGGGAGGCATGCATGCAGGAAATACAAGAGGTGGTCACACTTGTTGGACTCCCTTGTAACCCCTGTGGGTACCCCTTCGAGTAGTAGCGCATTAGATAGAACCACACACAAACTATCTTCCAAGTACCCTCTAGGTATATCAGAAGCCCCCTAGCTCCCTTGAAACCTCACCATAGATAAACCATCGACTGTCTTGCTACTACAGTACACCGAGAACAACACTCAGAGAGATTACTCCGCCCGTATGATAGGGTAGTCAGGTTGTACGGCTAAGGGTACAGTTGATCCTCCTTGGTTAGTGCCCTGAAAAATTGGGCCGAGTACTACTGTCAGACCCTTATGTATATTGCGATCTGTAGCACCTGACACTCCTTGAGACCATAGTTCCCTTCTCTATCTCTGGATCATGCATAATCTCAGCCCGATCAGATCTCACAAGTGGGGTTTTGCAGCAGCAGCATCAATCAGTCCCGCCGTTCAAAATGATCAGAACAACCATTCAGATCTATTAGATCCATCAGATCTGCAGTAGCAATCTGTTTCGCCATTTATATCTATTCGATCAACCATTCAGATCTCTTAGATCCATTAGATCCACCATCCAGATTTGAGTAGTTGTGTGGGTTCCTATACCTGGGCATGATTTTCGCAGGACTTTTTGAGGATTTGGCTCCTGTAGTATTCCTAAGCAAGGAGTAAAACTCCGTTGGGAGTTTAAAAAAAATACGAGTCCGAGACCCCCCCGAGGCACTTATTGGTGACTTAGCCCATCAGACTTAGGACAACGAGCTGAGCAAGGTGGTACCATTCAATTGTTAGAGCCAAAAAATTAGGGCGGTCCCAAAATTTCCAGTACATCAAATCGGTGCATGGTAGAAACTAGAGCTCAAGCTATGGCGAATGAGAAGATCAACAAACTTGAAGCATCCTTGAAAGAAATCCAAGACCAGCTGTCAAAAATAACTATAGTACTCTCTATGGGCAAGGCGGAAGCCCAAGAGGAGGCATATATTGGCAATGAACACAGTGAGGGTGAGTCTAGCCACTCTCTTCAGCTTTCAGGCACCCATCAACAATCCCGTCCACGACCACCCAAGCTGGACATGCATAAATTTGATGGCTCTCACATGGATAGCACAAATGGAGAAATATTTTAATCTAAATTACATCCTGGATAATTCCACTCAGCTTAGTGTGGGGAGCATGTACTTGGACAATGAAAGATGGCAATGGTGGCAATGGCATCAACATTTCCATGGAAGGCCCTTGACTTGGGACACATTCAAAAAAGCTCTTATGGATCGCTTTGACCATGAATCTGCCTTTTGGGTTGTCTCACTAAGCTCCGACAGACTGGGATAGTGGATAAATATATTACAACCTTTGAAGCCTTCGCTTTCCGTACTTTAGGTCTAGAAGATGAGTTCTACAGGGAATATTTCATCAGTGGTCTTAAAGAGGCCATACAAGCTCACGTCCGACCGCACCACCCTCCCTCATGGCTGGAGGTTTGCAAGATAGCTCGTGAAGTGGAAAATGTGTTAGCGGCCTAGTCCAATCGCCCAAATTTCACTGCCAAGGGTCACCCCCCACAGGCTCACAGCACCACCCAAACACTTAAAGTTCAAAAGGTGTCACCGACATAAATGGCGGAAAGAAGAAAGAAGGGATTATGTTACTATTGTGATGAAAAATAATCCCCCAGGCATAAATGCAAGGAGCCCAAATTTTTTCAAATTCATGCTACTGATCACAGCTCATCTCAGGAAGCCCCACCACTTGAGGAACCAGAGAGGAAGAAGAGGACAACCAGAAGGACAATGTACCTGAAGAACTAGTTATTTCGCTGCATGCTTTGGCAGGGATTTCTTCGCCTCAAACTCTCAAAATAGAGGTTTTATTAAGCATTTCCCAATAGTAGTCTTGATTGATAATGGAAGTACACATAATTTTATCCATCAAAGAGTCATGGAAGCAGTGCATTGTTTTTCATGAGCAGTTTCTAACTTCCAAGTCCAAATTGCTGATGGGGGAACAATGAAATGTGAAGGCCGTTGTGAAAATGTCAAACTTCAAATGGGGGATTATCAGTTAAAGGCCCACATGTTTGCCATACACATGGGAGGGTGCGACATTGTTCTAGGTGCTGAATGGCTTCACAAACTTGGCCCAATCACAATGGATTTCCAGGAGTTATATATGAGCTTTAAGCAGAACAACTACACACATACACTTCGCCGACTCCAGGCGGGAGCTCCCTCTATCGTCAACTCACATCAGATGGATTTTTTTTTTAAACAGGGCCATCATGGAGTTATAGCTCAATTTAATGCCATCCAGGCCTTCGAACCCAATTCTCTTCTGATTCATCCTGAGATGCAATAGATCTTAAATAACCATCTATTAGTCTTTGACAAGCCTCATGAGCTTCCACCCTCGAGAGGGGAACATGATCATAGCATCACTTTGAACCCAGGGCCCCAACCACCAAATGTGCACCCATATAGATATCCATTCGCCCAAAAGAATGAAATAGAAAAAATAATCAAGGAACTTTTGGAAGCAGGTGTCATTCGTCCCAGCATTAGTCCTTATTCATCATCGGTGGTCATGGTGCTCAAGAAAGATGGGGAATGGTGTATGTGTCCAGACTTCAGGGCCCTCAATAATTTTACAGTGAAAGATAAATTTCCCATCCCGGTTGTTGATGATTTGCTGGATGAACCAAATGGGGCTCAATTCTTCACTAAGCTTGATCTTCGCTCAGGCTACCACCAAATTTGCATGAAAGAAGTTGACATTCCAAACACTGGTTTCAGAACTCATGAAGGCCATTATGAGTTCCTGGCCATGCCATTCAGTCTTTGTAATGCCCCATCTACTTTTCAGAGCCTTATGAACCACTTGCGCAAACCATATCTCATAAAAATTGTCCTTGTTTTCTTCAATGATATCCTCATCTACAGTCGCACTTGGGCTGCACATCTTCAGCATGTAGATCTACTCTTGCAAATGCTCTGCGAGCATAAATTATTTGTTAAGATGTCCAAGTGTTCTTTTGGCATGGAAGAAGTTGAGTATTTGGGCCACATTGTGGGGCGTGAAGGTGTCAGGGTGGACCCCAAAAAGATCTAGGCAATGTAGAATTGGCCTCAACCTAAGACCTTGAAGAGCCTGCGAGGATTTTTGGGTCTCACGGGCTACTATCACAAATTTGTCCGCAATTATGGTCGCATTGCGAGGCTCCTCACTCAACTCCTCAAGAAAAATTCATTCCTATGGAATGATGAAGCACAACAAGCCTTTACAGCTCTCAAAAATTCCATGTGTTCCACTCCAGTCTTAGCACTACCCGACTTCACCAAATCTTTTTTCATTGAATGTGATGCTTCAGGTACGGGTATTGGGGCGGTCTTAATGCAGGAAGGTCGACCCTTCACCTTCACAAGCCAACAACTAAGTGGGAAGAATCTGGGACAATCTACCTATGAGAAGGAGATGATGGCCATCTTACATGCAGTAGATACCTGGCAACCTTACTTATTGGGGCGACACTTCCAAATCTACACAGACCATCAAAGTGTTAAATATTTTTTGGAGCAATGCCTATCCTCACCACAACAAAATAAATGGCTTGCCAAAATGCTGGGATATGATTATGAGATAAATTACAAGAAAGGGCGCGAAAATATTGTAGCAAATGCATTATCTTGCCAATTTGAGGATGAAAGTACCCTGCTTGCAATTTCCCTTCCCATTCCAAAATGGATTGAAGTGGCTCGCAGGGAATGGTTTTCACATCCCTGGCTCTCCCAACTCATTACTCAATTACAAGCGGATCCAAATTCCACCAAGGGCTACTCGTGGTAGGATGAGATTCTTTGCTACAAGGACAGAGTCGTAATATCACCAACATCCACCCTCAAAAGCCACATTTTGGCTTAGTTGCACTCATCCTCCACTGCAGGACATTCAGGCTTTCAGAGGACGTATGCTGGAGCTAGAAGATCATTTTTTTGGACAGGCATGAAAAAGGACATTCTTACTTTTGTAGAAGAATGAGATGTCTGTCAGCACCACAAAGGAGAGACAATCAAAGCACCAGGAACATTACAACATTTCCCATCCCAACATCAATATGGACGAAGGTTTCTATGGATTTCATTACAGGTCTTCCAAAGTTAGGAAACAAGTCAGTCATCATGGTGTTTGTGGACGGACTTTCTAAGTATGCTCATTTTTGCACCCTACCCCACCCTTTTACAGCAACTTTGGTCGCTCAATCTTTCATGGATTAGATCTTAAAATTGCATGGCATGCCCACTTCTATTGTGTCTGATCGTGACCCGGTCTTCACCAGTAATTTTTGGCAGGAACTCTTCAGCTACAAGGTACCCAACTAAAACTCAGTACTTCCTATCATCCACAAACTGATGGTCAAACTGAAGCAGTCAACAAATGTCTGGAAACCTACCTTAGGTGTTTCACTTCAGAAAAGCAACATCTCTGGGTACAATGGTTACCTTTAGCTGAATGGTGGTATAACACCAACTATCATGCGACCAGAAAAATGACTCCATATGAAGCAGTTTATGGTAAACTCCCTCCTTCCCCTACTTCTTATATCAAGGGGTGCTTAAAGGTACAAGCAGTGGATCAACTCCTACAGAACCACACAACCATGCTCGCCAATCTTAGAGAGAATCTTCATCAATCTCAAAACCGCATGAAGCAACAGGTAGATCAACATCGCTCAGAATGCAAATTTCAAGAAGGGGGTCAGGTATTTTTGAGGCTGCAACCATATAAGCAAACATCACTCAAAGACAAGGGTTGTCAAAAACTATCTCCAAAATTCTATGGACCGTATCAAGTACTTCAGCGCATTGGAGAAGTGGCCCATAAGCTAGCTTTGCCACCCACTGCAAAAATCCATATAGTTTTCCATGTCTCATGCCTCAAGAAAGTGATTGGGAATAATTGAAAAATTCAAATTAGTCTACCTGGACTGGATGAAGAAGGGTCAATCTGGCTCCAACCTGAACAAGTCCAAGACACATGAGAATGGCACTTGCGTGGCCGCATGATCAAGGAAGTCCTTGTCAAGTGGAAAGACACCTCTCTGGAAGATGCAATCTGGGAACCAACCACTATTCTTCAGCAGTTTCCACAGCTTCAGCCTTGAGGACAAGGCTATTCTTATGGGGGAGGGCATGTTAGGGTCCCACCCTAACCCCCTTATTTATGTAATAGGATCGAGTCATAGTTATAGTTAAGTAAAGAGTCAATAAAAACCATATTAATAATTGTAAGTGGTTAACCCGCATTTAATGATGGGACCATAGTTAGTTGCAAATGGGCTATGGTATTAGATAGATGGTATTAATAAGAACCACGATATTGCCCCATGGTATTGCATGTATGAATCTGTTACGAAACCAGCTCAAGAAAATATAGAAAAGATAGATCAACGCCTTAGAATTCAACCTCTTCGAGGGGGCAACCTCCTTTACTATACATAAATGAACAATTCTTGGATGATACAAATGAAAAGACCTCCTCTCTATATATAGGAGTCTAAGGGGTCATAACA